>JANRGW010048328.1:26441-41470 GCA_024733675.1 Psilopsiagon aymara
GGAGCAGAGGGAAGAAAAAAGGGGAAGTGAGTGAACAAACTGCGTGGCTGATTTATGGCCTAAACCACGACAATGGAGAACATGGGGGATGATGTGTGTGTTGCTAAAAATACTTTCCATGACTAATTCATGACCATTCATCACGTCTTTTTTCTTTTTTTCCAAAGGGCAGACCAAGCATGCTAGCTTGATAACATATCACTACATCCTGTGTCACACCTAAAGTGAAACCGAATTTGTGGATGATCTGATAGTCACTGCAGTTCTAACAAATAACAATATCTATAAAGCTTTCCAGCACACATGCACACACAGATACATGCATGCATACACACATATGTATGTAAGGAGAGAAACAGAAGAGGCAGAGTTCACAGCATGTTCTGTTTCATACTGCTGTGATTTCCTCTAAAACTGAATCAGATGAAACATCTTGAGAAGCAGTCAATATACACCAGCGTCACTGTGCTTTTTCACCAGTCTGGTGAAAAGCAAGCTAAATGGTTGGGACAAGAGGCGCCTTGAGTTTTCTCAGGCTTTTCTGCATGCAAGTGACTGACACACCAGCTTTGTTTTTGCTGAAAAGGAGTCATAAAATGAATTGTGAGGCCAAGACACAAAAAGGCAAATTGGACTCTATATTGCAACTTTGAACTGTGTTAGAAGCCTGATCCCAGAAGCAGAAGTCACTGATTTGTGTTGAGAGAACTTAAAATGGTGAGATCAAGCTACAGCCCATATGAGCATCGACCTGGGCTGAAGACAATGCATCTGCTGCATGTAGTTACTTCTTCAGCCAGTTCAGCTTCATATGGAAGCATCACCAAACTGCAGGTGTGCCCCTTGGGCTTGGATGAGTAAAGGTGGAAGGGAAATATTTCCTTCTATAACAGTAAAAGAGAGAGCTGAGATGATTCACATCCATTCAAAGACACTATCCATTGATCCTACATACACATATCTAATATGAGAAAAAGGTGAAAATTCCTAACTCACAGCAAATTTTCAATGTTGTCTGCTCAGTTCAGTGACATATACTTAGCCTTACAAAAGCTGCCATACATAGAGATAACCTCTGCAGTTAATTTTGACACAAATGATGATGGAAATTACCTGCATGTAAATTTCCTCAGGTCCCTACAGACTTGTGAGTTATTTTCGGAGGTGGGATTTTTCAGTGGGGGACTACTGGATTGGGCACCTTGTGAAAAATTTGGGGATTTGGGTTATGTTCTTTTCTTTTCTACTGAATTATTTAAGTACTTTTTAAAACCTGACCATTAAAAGCTGCCCAGATAATTTCACCTGTAACATCATAAAACACTGAGAAGCAATGCCTTGAGTCTGCCTTGCAAGAATTAATTCTTTCCTTCTCATTACTATTGGTTGGTAAAATCTTCCTCTGTAGGAGAATTGCTATGGTCAGTCTATGTGCATGTACTTCCTGAGAAACATCTTTCCTGAGGGAGCAACCTTCAGGGTTCAAGGTCCCAAGGTGTTCTGTCTACAGCAACGTGAAGGATGTGAGGACAACCATCTCATTTTTCCTGTGGAATACTCAACTGAAATTGAATATTACTATTTCAAATGTCTCTAGTTCACTATCTTACTACTGAATCAACATTGCTCACTTACTGATGCTTTAATTAGTTTGGGTAGCTATTGTTTTTTAATTCTCTCCCTGCATCTTGATATGAAAAGCCTTTAGTATGTGAATCTCAGATTTATAGCATCTGCCTGGATGGAAACATAAGGACGAACTGCCCAATTGTCCTGCATCTGTTGCAATCATCTGTGAGATTGGAGCATTTTACACAGTTTTCATTGGCACAGTTTTCTGTAAGGAGGCAACTTGAACTTGGTGCACTGACTCAGTTGCACCACGCTGAGAAGACAGGGACACATGCTCGCCTACTTAAAGAGAGGTTGTTTGTTTAAACTTAGGTGGTTTGTCAGCTAAAAATGCACACCCAAGGCCTGCTCAGTCTTTCAGGTCTTGCCTCTGACAGAAGCATTTACCTAATGCATTTACCTGGCCTGTGAGGCTTACTGTCTTCTTGTGAGCTTACCGTGACACTTATGTTCAGAGTGCAGCAGTACCTGCGTTCGTGGTTGGTCATCAAATTAAAAAAATGCAATGCAGTTCCTGGCAATGCAGACAGACATGCACTGTCACACTTTCTGTTTTGTTCAGTTTGAGTTATGTTGGGCAAAGGATCGGTTCCTCCTGCTGCCACTCTTTGATAAACACTCATAACATTATCAAAGCCGCTGAGGCTGCTTATTTAGCACAGTAGTAGCACAGAAATAATCATACATAGAGGAAAGGAGTACATTGTTTGTGGTTTTCTAAAGTTCAGACCTGTTAAGACACATTCACACTATCAAGCAGGAATCGAAGCCTTCTTAAGCTGCTCTCAGTCAACATAAGATGCTCTAGTGTTTTTACAGGGTGGCTGATTCTCAGCAGAAATACCAGGAAAAAGCTTTATTGCTTGTTCTGTGAAGAAAGTGAGCCAAAAAGATTTGCCTGTTACCACTGTCCTAGAAATCCAACAAAGGGCTCCCAAGCACCTTATGGTAGTTCAGGGAACACTATCATAGAAACACAGAATCATAGAAACACAGAATCATAGAATAGTTAGATTGGAAAGGACCTTAAGATCACCTAGTTCCAACCCATCTGCCATGGGCACAGATGCCTTACACTGAACCATGTCACTCAAGGCTCTCTCCAACCTGGCCTTGAACACTGCTCAGCATGGAACATTTAGCACTTCTTTGGGCAACCCATTCCAGTGTCTCACCACCCTCACAGTAAAGAACAGCTTCCTTATACCTAATCTGAATTTCCCCTGTTTAAGTTTGAACCCATTACCCCTCACTCTATCATTACAGTCCCTAATGAAGAGTCCCTCTCCAAAATAACTATTACCAAAAAATAACTGGTGATATGTTTCATTCCCATGGCTGGCTACTGCTCTAGGTATTGAACTATCAGTCTTCTGTCAGAGTTGCCTATCTGATCTGCCTTTAACCATTAATTCCCCTTTGGAGGAGGTTTTCCCATATCTTACCACTTATGTCACTTCCGCCAGCCACATGGATTTGAAGCAAACTTCCTCATCATGAGGGCAGACTTAGCTGAAACTTGCTTACAGGTAGGAGTACAAAACCATATTTAATCATTGCATACAGTTTGGAGATGGGCTGCTGGTGTCATCTGAGCTACATCGATATCAGCTGCTGAGGAGGAGTCATCTGGTTTTCTGTGCTTTGATCCTTGACAGTCTTGCCTGTACACACACATATACCATATGCAGACATGTGCACGTATGGAGACATGCAGATATCCACACACATGGTATTATGTATTTTCTTTCAGCAAGCAGAGGTATTTGTATTAGTGGCATGGTAGTGAATGCTAGACCCAGACAGCATGTAATGGACTGTGTTTTCTAAATGCATAAGGCCAACACCTTATGCTTTTTTGCATTCTTTTATGAAGGTAAGTATGTACATTGACAAAGATAGCAATGTTCTGATTTTCTACCCAGAGGAAAAAATGCTTGCATTTTATTTTGCATTTGGATGGAAGGTAAAAGGACTTTCAACTTGTCCAGCATTAGTAATTGGAATAAAAAAAAATATAGTTTGTAAAAAAATAATTGAAAATGTGCCATTTGGAAAAGCAGCTCTTGAAAGATTGAAAATAAATAAGTAACTGTATTTTCCTACAAACAACTGGATTTCAATTACAACTTGTTTTCCTGTGCAGTAATTTTGAGATCAGAAAATTGCAAACAGCTCTGAGATTTAATATGCACCAAGCAAGGCAAAATTTAGATGTGCTTACACGTTTATCAATATTAATATAGTGGCTCGATTATTATGTTTGGGTTTTCGTCTTTGATTAGCAGTTATAATATTTTTTTTCAATGATCAGGACATACCACCAGAATGACTAAGAGCCAAAGGCTGGAAATGAATCCCAGCATTTACAAGATGTTCTTTATGTGCAATTGTAAAAAGCATCTTGAACTGCTGTAGGTGAAACCCAATTGTTTCATAGGTGAAGGAGGAAGTTTACTGCGCATGCCCAACTGCACTTGCGAAGAGAACTAGGTGAGAGCTCTCATTATAATTCTAGTAAAATTTCACTTGCTTCTCAAAAATGCTCTAAAAATGGAAGCATGAAAAGAAGAAGCTGTGCATCAAATATCATACTAGAAGTGTGAAAATACATTTTTTTTGAAGCAACATATCTGTAAAATTCAGGAATATGAGAAAAAAAAGAGGACATTAGTAACAAAAAAAAAAAATCCTAGAGAAAGTCTCACATGATTTCAGTAATTATAGTACCCCCAAAATACTACTTACTGTAATTGCAGTCAAAACAAGTTGATCTTTATAAGACACCTTGGGCCAAATTTTCCTTCTGTTTACAAAATTGTGGTTCCACTGAGTTGACTGAAAAAAGAACTTGGCACGACTTGCAATTCCTTTTAGCTATTCCACCAAAAGTATTCTGTTAATCTTTTAATTTATAATGATAATTTCTGATTATATGATTGATAAAAGTGACTGCCTGGCCACTAGAAAGAGCTTTTGAAAACAGATTAGACTTACAACCTCTGGATCTTACTGTCAGAGTACAAAGAGGTCATTCTTAACTCTCAGTTGGCATCTGGAGAGTCATCAGGATGATAAAAGAAAGGTAAATGTCTGCCCCTGGATAATCAGAAAAGACCCAGTCCTCCAGTGATCTGCACAATATATACTCCTTAAATCATCAAAAAACAGTCAACACCTTAAAAAGATGGCTAAATCCAATCTGTGTGCTATTGTAAATAACCACATCAAATGCAAAGCAAAGCAGAAGCAGATCCAAAATACTTGTACTTTAATGAGGATGGAGAAGAGCAAACATACTGTAAAGAAACACATTTTTCTCTCTTTAGCCAAAGATTCTAAGCCCTGCTTTACTCTTGTTCTATAGCCCTGCAGAAGTCTGTATATGACTAGAAAACATCACTTTCAGCAGTCATATGTAGGACAGTGAGGCAGTATATATTTTGCATTTTAGACATGCTGCCTACATAAAATAATGCCTAATTAAAAACTGCCTTATGCTGTCAAACAGTAGTAATGTAATATTCATTTGGGCATCTTCTCTGATCGGACTAAATTTATTTATTTTCTGGTTATTTATTTTGACTGTCGATTTATTTTTGCCCTAAAAGAAAATCTGTGGCAAATGCACGTTTACACAGGGACTTGTGCTCTCTGGTTTCAGCTGCCAACCTTAAAATCACATAGATTTCTTTTATCCTGTTTATAACAACAAAACAAAACTCTGGCTATATTTTTGTTTTGTTTTAATTAACCAAGATGTAATTAAATAGTGACTTGCTGAAAAACTCATGCAAGGGATGGGTATTTGTCAGTAGATGATTTGTAAGCGCAAAATATGAGCTGCCCTCACTCAATCCAAAGATCCATTTAGCATAGTATTCTATTACTAACAGCTAATTTCAGAAATACATTAATGAAAAATTAACGTCATTCTCTGTTATGTCCTCCAGGTGCCATTTTAAACAGTGATATTCCTATCCTCTACTTGTTACTGTTTTTCTGAGCATGTTGTGTTAAAGAAGCTCATAACATAATGATAGTGAGGTTTTAAAAGGGGATAAAGTCTTCTGCTGGGCCAAATAATATTACTGGGAAAGCATAGACATGACTTCTGGCACATGAGCCTTTTTTTCCCCAAGTATAAAACAGAAGTAATATTCTTCAAAAGTTGAGAATAATTCTTTGGATTTTCACTAGACTTGCTAAGACAAAAAAAAGTTGATGGGTCAGATGAAGGATTTTATCAGCAGGAGAGGTGATAGAATGATTTTGTGTAATGATTAAGAAAGATAACATTGTGCAATACAAAAAAAATACCTGCTCAGAGTCTATGACTTTACTTATTTGACAGTTCAAGACTTAAAATCTGTTGCCTTGTTCTTTGCTCTTGTTTGAGGATCCAAACTGAAAGTTTACAAATAGAGTGAAAAATACTATCTTACTGAAAAGAGGATCTTTTTGTCCTCCTCTGATTGTCTCCAAGCTCAGCTTGGCAAGTGGTAACTAATTAGTTCAAAGTTTGCACAAAGTGACTTTGGAGCACTGGACAATAACACTTACTGCTGCAAACACATGAGGGACAAAGGGACCTTGTCAATTTTTTGCATGAAGTGTCATGCTGTAATGGTTCTGGATATGTGCTAGCTGAAGAACACATACTTAATTGCTTCACACACCAAAGCTATTCCACAACTCCCAGCTTCCCTTGTCACCCCTTTAAGGGTAGTAAAAGTTTACCTTTTACTACACTAGCCTGTACTTTCTGGGATGTATGACCCCCAAAAAGTCCCATAGTATTTGAAATACAGATATGGCAAGCTTCAAAACGGTGACAGTATTCTTCAGAAGACTGAAGTGGTCACAACCTCTGAGCATAAGGCTGGATAAGACATCTCCTGCTGTCAATTCCAGGGGGGATTGTGAGTCTCTAACAGGACCAGCAGCTTGGAATCAAAGCCTAGCAATAAATTAGCTTGAAATAAGATCCAAGATATTTCATTAATTGGACTGACTAATGAGGCAAATGAATAGTTGAGCTAAAGCTTTGTCTTTCTCATCAAAAACTATGAATAGTCCAACTCTCCTTTAGTCTTGCAGATTTGGTGGAAGGCAGATATTTTTTTTCCTATTGACTTTCAAAATACCTCATGCTATCATAAGCCAATCTTGCTTGATGTTGGGTAGCTCTTACATTAAATTACATGAGCAAGGGGTTTTATAAATTTTAAATTGCAGCTATAAATGAGTTAACTGTGAAAAGTGCCAGGAGCTGGCTCTGCACTATCACACGCACAGACCTGATCTGTTTGGTTGCACATGAATGCTGACATTTTTTAAGAATTAGAGCATTTATAGGTAATGCCTACAGTAATTACTGACTGAATTAACTCCCTCTTTTTCTGTGCTTATTAGTTTCCATCAAACCAATTATTTGGTTTTCAGTCTCTCTTTCCCATGTGTGTGTAGTACAGACTCTCCACCTACATAACCATGTCCCCAAAAAGTGACTGGTCTGAAGAGGAAGAGATTATACTCTTTGCTGGAAGCTAATTGAGTTATTTCCTCAGCTTTGTTTTGCAAAAGTCTTACATACATGCTGACTTTTTTCTGAGCTCAGCATTGCGCTCAACTAAAAATCCATTGCAGAAGCCAACCTCAGCACCCATGATATACAGCTGCTCTTAGTTACTTATTAATTCCTGCAATGGAGTTACCTATAGTATACCTATGGGTTTTACACACCTGGGACAAAATTGACCAGCAGGACGGCAGTTAGTGAATACAATTTATGCCTCTGCCCAAAGGTAAATGCCTTATTTCATTCTCTATTTCAAGCCTGAATAGAACCAGCTGAGCCCTCTGTGAGTGGAAAATACTAACTTTCACAGACATTTGAGTCAGATCTGTTGCAGTTGGCCACTCAAATATGCCTAGAGCTTGATGCTTTGAAGACAAAGAACTGTAAGTTTAGTTGCTCACATTCCTCCTGATTCGGAAAGTAACCAAATGAAAGAAAAACAAAGTCTATGTTTTCAAAACCATGTCCGAGTGGGCATGATGGCACAATGTTAATACTTGTTAATGATTTGTATTTTTTTTTTTTTTAAATACTCTGTCAACATCCTGTCATCCTTCTTTATGTCAGGCTGCAGCGTTTTCTACCATATAATGAGACATTACTTACGCGTGCCTGAACTAGTGATGCTTTTATGAGAACCAGTAGAGCCTGAAGTAGATCTTGAAAGATCCCTTTTAGAGAACATCTGCACGCATGATGTGGACAGGAAAGTGAGACGGAGAAAAGAGGTTACATTTCTTTGATTATTGTAAAGGGAGCCCTGTGAGAAGAACCTTGGCTTAAGAATATGGATTCGCACACTGGCTTTCACCACAGTCCCTAGCATGACTGGACAAGTTACTGGATGTCTCTTGGTATTTGTAAATATACACAATTTCTCATAAACACAAAAACCCTCTATGTGATATGCATCAAGACTTTAAAACGCTTCTGGAAGAATATTGATAAGACTGTTTAGGCAGTTGAACCTCAATAGGTAGGAAACCTTTCCTTTACTTTTAGACAGCTAGTTCTGCAGGTGTATAGGAAAATCCACTAAACTTATGTGCTGTAGCATGAGATTTAACTTTGTATCATGAAATAGATTCCCACCCAAACTCTTTGGTATTCAAGAAAGCTGCAGTTGGCTTGTTCTGATGGCATTTGTGTGAAACGTATGTTTTTCAGAGTGAAGCACAAATGCTTAAGTATAAACATGCACATAAAAGCAAAAGATATGCAATATGATATTTCATATACACACAAATAAATGTATAATCCAAATGTCCAAATAGTTCCGCTTCTGGCAACTCCTTTGAGGGTACTGGATTTCCTGTGGCTTCCGAGTTCAGTCACAGCTCTGATCAGCTTGTGCACCACAAAGGACCATCAGCAGTACCATCCAGCCTATGATACCCAGGACACTGGAGTCAGCAGAACTCATAGTCTCCAGTGAGAGATATTTTGGCACCCATGCTAATTAAAATCAATTCCCCAACACAGATGAATTCTTCCACCTGGGACCATGGGGTACCATGTCCATTTCTGTTGGCACTGTGACAATTTCCACAGCAATGAAAAACACATGCATTATTCCTCTAAGAATGGTCTATTAAGCTGTAGTAGAGCTTTGGTCTTCTTTTGCGGCACTCATAATTTTTGTAATTGACCTGTCTCAGCCTTTCTTTGATCAGGATGTCCTTCTTTCTGGGGATGTCCTCTCAACGTAATAGGTTTGGGTGTTTGCAGGAAAAGAGCTGCTGCAACTTTCCATTGCCCTTACAGCGGGAATTTCCTCTGGCTCCACATAGTCTATAGCCTGGGATTTGCAACATACTTCCCTAAAGGTGCAAAATCTAAGCTTATGAACAAACACAAGAGGAGGGGTGCATCTGAGCATGACCAGGCTGGCACCAGCAATCTGATCAGCACACCTTAAGTGGCTATTTGCCATTTCACTGTCAGTTCATAGTGAACTAGCAGTGAGAGGGTGTTCAGCAACCATATTTCAGTGGCAGTGGCATCAGTGTATTCACACCCACTAGCAATCATTTAATCATGCTCTTGGGAACTGTTCTTAACAGCCAATTTTGCAATACTCTGAACATCATCCAACACCTGCTAATAGAAAGCTATGAAGTGTCAAAATGAGCACACTTCTTAGTACTCAGATGAAACTATGTTATAGATCAGAATTAACTGAATTCATAAATGCAATATCTGACACAAAAGTTCTCCTCTTGTGAGAATCTGACTGAATACCAATTTGTACGGGTCGAGCCCATTAAAACAGCCATATTTATTCTCTCTAATAAGTACAAGGTCCACGGTGACAAGATTTCACATTCATAAGTGTATTTTCACAATCAAAGCTAACATGATCTAGCACAAAAGTTTAGTACAGTTATTCATCACCAATACTATTAAACAACTGCGGTGAATTACACACCATGTTTAACTTACAGAATTAGAGTCTAAAATAGCATGTAGTCATAACATGCTTTTCTTGAAAGATGGCACTTTTGTTGCATGAATTCTGGATCCTGCATGCCTGGAAAAACATCCTATTAAAAACTCCAGCTTCTCTTTGAATGAGGCTGAGAGGACAGTTTGACACTAAGATGAAGATAAACAGACCTGAACAATTTCTTTTTGCTGCTAGATAATTCTTGAACAGATGCTCATTTTCACAGGAATAACTGTAAGATGCCACCAAACGAGGGCTCCAACTGTGTATCCATGTCTTATGCTAACAGGTCTCCACTGCAAACCTCACTTTGAAGTTCAGGGGACTTATGGTCTAAACAACAAGACATGTAAGTGGGTAATTTGACAGTAAAGTTCATAAACATGCATCAGCAAATGATTGCTGTGCAAGTAAGGCTTGGCAGGAATTGGCAACTCTTATCCTGGACCGGGAATAGGAGGTCCATACTAAAGTGCATAAACTGTCGGATGAGTGTGAGAGTAGGACTAAAGGAGTGAACACCCAAATAAATCTGCAAAATTTAATGGCCCATAACTATCTTGGATCATAGTCCAAGACTTATGGACCACGCATACTGGATAGTCCAGCTAGTCAGACAAGAGACTGAAGCTATAATCAACAGGAGGCCTCAGGCTGGTTTACACACCTGAGAACAGCCACTGATACTGTGGGAATCCCTTTAAGTAGAAAGAGAGTTGTTAAGGCTTTCTGGTCTTTTTTCTTGACTGTGCTATAATATATAATATCAAATAATTGCAATGAGATGCTCTGCAGGCCAGAGCAAATCATCCTCTGAAATGAGAAAAAAACCTTTTGAAGGCCCTGTCTTTTTAATTTCCCTTGCTTTCTGAATGGATTACAAGGTAAATTAACAGCACTTTTTCCTAACAGTTGCAGTAGAAATATCTAGGATTAGAAGAAAACTTTAAAAAAAATACAGATTATTGGAAGTCTGTCTTTGTATGATAGAAGATGGATTAAAATGATAAATGATGATGTACCTACTAAAAATTTTATAGATTGTGGTTTATGATGTCTTGAAGCACTCCCACCTCATTGGGAGAAGCTTTTCAGATTAACAAACAGCAATGACACAGCATCGTTACAGTGGTAGTAACTCAATTTCCCATGTGATCTGCAAACTAATAATGGAAGTTAGTAACAGAATAAATCCACGGAACAATGGCCCTCAGCTGAACTCTGCTTAATGATTCAAAAGGACATGAAATCTTCAACAGAGTAAAGAGAACATGCAGCAGCTAAAGATTCCACAACAGCTTTGAACTTCCCCTTAGCCAACAGCTAACTAGCACAAACATCTGGAGGAAGGCAGCAAGCAAGGCAGACAACTGGTTTGAACAGAAAGCTGTGGAAATAACTACATGTTCATGAATTCAAAGGGGAACAACAGCGAGTGGAAACTCTTCAAACAGAATTCATACTCAAGCCCTTTTCCTTCCCTTCCTCTTCACTAGACGAGTTTAGCAAATTACATCCTTTTCCTGTCAAAATCTGAATAAAATGTTCAAACCTACTAAAATTAGGCTGCCAAGCCAATATTTAAAGAATTAAGTATAAAGTCATGTTTCTGTAAACTGCCTCTCTGTAGGTAGATTCCTCCATCTTGCCATACAGTGTGCAATAAGCACAGAAATTTGTAGAGGTGCGGACTTCAGCACATAGAGCCAACCCCTTTAAGAGTGCAGTAAAGTATATTCCAAGGCAATTGATGCACAAAATAAAACACTCTGTAGAGTTCTGAAAAATCTCTGCCCATATACCAGGACAGTGCCTGGAAGCAACATCTCCTACCCAAGGCTTACTGCTCAAAACCTAATTTAATGCACAACTGTGCCCTGCAAGAGATAAGCATTCTGGACAGCAGAGCAACAGTTTATTTTTAGTTGTTTACATAATTCAGCTGTTTTTCTGCGGGTTGACCTGTCCATTCCTAAATTGCAAGTCTGAATGCAAACCTTTATAGCACAAAAAGATCATTCCAGGGGTATTTCTAGTTGGATATTGATGAGTGTCTAGCCAGTATTGTATTTCAATTTTATGCTTCATTTAGAGAAGTGGAAAATAAAGACAGAGCTGCACTAATTCCTGGGTTAGGCAGGTGGAGACAAGCTTAACTTAGGATAAGGCAGTAGGAATACTGCAAATTAGAGAGGGTCCATAGAGAGAAAGCAGCCCTTTCCAATGGTTGCACTGGCTAGTCCTGTCCCAGTAACATCTTGCTCCCATCAGAAAGGGTTATTGTGAAGAGGCTGATAAACATTTTCAAGAAAAACTGCCAGTGGGACCCTTACCAAAGTTGACTGCTTTCGCTCCCCAGGATCCACTGTGAAAAATACCCTTTCTCTTTTGCCTGTGCTGCCACTAATTTACAGCCTTCTCTGCTGGCACAGGACCTTATCAGCCCCATAAACAATAAAAATAAGGGCTTAGTTATAATCACAGAAAGGTACTAATATAAGGCATTTACAGGCATGAGCTTTTTCCCCAGGGAAGCAAAAGACAATCACCTGGTTCCTGTCAATGACTGGAAATTACCTCAGGGAGATATGACATAGACACCAAAATGCTAACAATGATGGCAGCTAGGGTGTAGTTTCTGCCATGCTGGTCTTAGGTGAGTATGCTGTATCATGAAAGATAGTGGTATTAATGTCTAGTTAAAGGTCTGAGAGACTTTGCTGGATACCTGACGGTAGCAGCAACATGCAGCCATATGCTGGCTGTCCTTACTAACGTGGCTAAGCCACTCTCCTTCCTGCAGCATGTTGCCTTAGGCAAAAAAAAAAAAAGGGCTCACACAGCAAACTGAAAATTAGAATACTCAGATGTAGTAAAAAAGGGTAAAAAACCCAGATTGACTAACTTGGAGGTGGGTATCTGTAGTGGTCTGTGGGAGAAAAGGGAGGGGAATAGCCAGTTTTAAAGTGCACAGCATATTTAAGGAAGAAGTCATGATGAAAACTCCCAAGGTGGAACAGACTGGGAGGTGAAAAACTTCTCTCACTGATATTTGACAAAGCAAATCAGCCAGACATACAAGTTTGATTCAGCAGTTGCTGGGTGAAACCACAGTTGAGGCTGTTGTACCCTACAAGACCAGAGGCAAATACCCACTTGCCCTGACAAAAACTGTGCACTTTATATGCTGCTGAGTCTCTAGGATTTCCTGTAACTGCTCTCAGACCTACAAATACCACTAGCCTTACAGGCTAGAATTTTCAGAGGTGCTCTTAATTCTGCAAGTGTGCAGTTGGACATCAAATCTGTATAACTTGGAATATGTCATGGTACTTATCCCCAGTGGAGTTTCCTTCTTTGAAAATTGTGTTGCAATGTAGGAATGTGACTACAAACTTGGGGGGCTATCAACAACCTTGAGAGGAACTGGTTATAAGAATAAATAGATTCCTCACCACATTTCTAACTCTGATCCTTGAGTAGAGAAAACTAAAACACTGGGGAGAGGTGCTTTTCAGGATTACCCTGAAAATAACTTGTGTCTCTTTTCTCTTTTTTCATGTGTGTGTGTGTGAAGGGTTGTGATACTGAGAAAAAATGTCCCTGTGCATGACATAGCAAGGAAACCAGTAAAGCCCTTCCTGGAGTTCTTCTGTAAAAACATTTGCTCTATGATCTGTGCAAGGGAACCTGAAAAAATCCACAACAGAGTAGTGTAGATTAGTTTAGATTGGAGTAGAGTAGAGTAACGTAGGGTTGAGTGGAATAGACTAGAGTAGAGTAGGATAGGATAAGATGGGATAGGATAGGATAGGATAGGGTAGGATATTTCAGTTAAAAGGGACCTCCAATGATCATCTAGACCAAGTGCAGATACTATGCTAGTGGCTGCAAATATATAATATTGAATTGTTGAAGTTCTTGCAGAAACAGAAGGTCAACATACAAACATACAAAGCCCAAGACACCTGAGACATAAATAATCACAACATATGCCCTTGCTTCTTGCAACTTACCTACCTCCCACCCTTTACTTTTTCAGTAATAAATGAATGACTGAAATAAAGCCCCAAGTGCCACTGCCTTTACTGTCCTGCTTAGCTTTTGTTCCTTTTTTGTCTATCATGTTGCCATTTCTATTTATTTTCACAGAAACACTGTCTTTACAAAAAAAAAATCTAAGTTATAATAAATGGGGTCTGAAAATCCAACTCCATCCAGAATTACTGTACCAAATGAAACAGATGTGTTTGTTATCAACACATGCCTGACCAACTTCTTCTTTGCCTGCAGCTCTCTTTTACTCTTGATATAGAATGCAAAGGTTTGATAGAGGAGACAGGAAAACAAAGAAGCAGCATTTTTTCCTGCAGGGCTGTTGCAGCCTTGGGTGCTTTCATAGTGTGCTGGCTCTCTCTGAGAGTTGAGGTGTTGGCAGGTCTGCTCATGCTTCTTGACACTTGGGAGGGAACTATCTATAGGGAAAGAGAGGCCTGTTTTACTTGAAGTCCACTTTCTCTCTGCATCAGTCTCAGGCCGCTGTGGAGGAATTCACTCTTGATGTAAAATGAATAGACCAAAGAACTGGTTTGGTTCATCCCCAAAACATCATAGTGAGGACTGGCATAAGGACAGGCCTTCTTGCTGCAGGAAGAGAGACACTATTCCCTTTGTTCTCTTGAGTTAGGGGCACCAAACTCATCTTGGAGGAGTGTGAACACCTGATACTATAAACAATGCAATCAAAAAGCTGCTTCAGACTTATGCCTCCAGATTCAGTCAGTGTCATCTTTCTTTTTCCCTTCATATCCCGTGACCTGCTCTTGCCTGTCAGAAGAGATTCTAGGTGACCTCTCTGTAAAGACCGCAATGTTTTGCCCCCACTTGCCTTTTCTGGCCTTTGCTCACTGCAGTTTAACCAGTACAAAAGGGATAAAATTGAAGGATCCTTTCTAACTCTACACTAAGGAAGACTTCCCACAACCAGAAGCCAAATGACTGATTTTCCAGTGCATAAGCAGTGCAAAGTGGACACAACCTGAGCAAAGCATAAGACACTGCCCCACATGACATCCTTGTCTCTAAGTTAGAGAGACATCAATTTGATAGGAGGACCACTCAGTGGATAAAGAACTGGCTGGATGGCTGCATGCAAAGAGCTGGGGTCAATGCCTCAGTGTCCAGCTGGAGGCCAGTAATGAGTGGTGCCCCCCAGGGGTCAGTGTTGGGACCGATCTTGTTTAACGTCTTTGCTGGTGACATGGACAGAGGGATAGAGTGCACCCTCAGCAATTTTGCTGATGACACCAAGCTGGGTGGTTCAGTTGATAAGCTGGAGAGAAGGAATGCCATCCAGAGGGACCTTGACAC
>JANRGW010048329.1:0-11246 GCA_024733675.1 Psilopsiagon aymara
GTAACTAAAACATTGGTGTTATCAGCACTGCTCACAAGCCAAAAGTCCAAAGGAAAAAAAACAACACAGCTCCACACCGGCTACCAAGAAGGAGAAAAATGACTGCTACTGCCGAACCCAGGACATCATGACAGTCAGGTGAGGTCCCTGTGACTCGTAAAACAGAAAAAATCCATCCATTTTTAAAAAGGGTATAAAGGTGGACACAGGGAACTACTGACCTGTCAGCCTCACCACTTTTCCTGGGAAGATCATGGAACAAATCCTCCTAAAAGTGGTGCTAAGGCACACAGAGGACAGGGAGGTGATTCATGATAGCCAGCAAGGATTCACCAAGGGTATGTCCTCTCTGACCAACCTAGTGGCTTTCTATGATGGAATCACTACATCAGCAGTTAGGGAAGAGCTACTGATGTCATATATCTGGACTTCTATAAGGCCTTTGGCACAGACTCCTACAACATCCTTATCCCTAAATTGGAGAGATAAAGATTTGAGGGAAGGAATGTTTGGTGGATGAGGAATTAGTTGGATGGTTGCATCCAGAGGGTAGTGATCAACAACTCAACATCCAGATAGAGACTGGTATAAGTGGTGTCCATCAGGAGTTCATAGAGGGACCAGGACTGTTTAATATGTTCATTGATGGCATAAAGCTATCACATGCCCCCTCAGCTGGTTTGCAGATACCAAGTTGAGTAGTGCGGTTGACATACCTGAAGGATGGAATGCCGTTCAGATGGACCTGGACAAGCTCGAGAACTGTGTCCATGTAAACCTCTTCAGGTTCTACAAGGCCATGTGCAAGGATGTTCACCTGGATTGGGTCACATCCTGGTATCCATACAGACTGCGGGATGAAGGGATTGAGAGCATCCCTGATGAGAAGGACCTGGGGGTACTAGTGAAGGAAAAGCTGAACATGAGCTGACAACTTGCTCTTGCTGCCCAGAAAGCCAACCATATCCTGGGCTTCATCAAAAGAAGAGTGGAGAGAAGGCTGTGGGAGGTGATTCTCCACCTTTATTCTGCTCTCATAGGACCGCACTTGCAGTACTGCATTCAGTTCTGGGTCCCCCAGTGTAAGAATTATAGAATCATAGAATAGTTAAAGTTGGAAAGGACCTTAAGATCATCTAGTTCCACACCCCCTGCCATGGGCAGGGCCACCTCTCCCTAGACCATGTTGCCCAAGGCTCTGTTCAACTTGGCCTTGAATACTGCCAGGCATGGAGCACTTACCACTTCTTTGGGCAACCTGTTCCAGTGCCTCGCCACCCTCACGGTAAGGAACTTCTTCCTTATATCAAACCTAAACTTCCCCTGTTCAGTTTGAGACATTGCCCTGTTGCTACAGTCCCTAATTTTTAAGTATTAAAAAAAAAGTCTGTAATTGTAGCAGTTTTGTTCAAAATAATGAGTTTAACAAATCTCTTTCTTATTTTATAAAATCATAATTTACTTGCAATAATCCAGAAAATTAGAGTACTTCAGTACAAAAGTCCATTATGGTTTGAAATGTCAGCTAATTTTTGTCAGTTTGTATTTTAAAATGGAAAAGTAAAACCAAAACTAAACTTTTCTAAATAACTTAAGTGAATCTTTATGATTAATTATTTCTTAGTTTTCCCAAAGCACCCAAGATACATGCATTTTAATGATAATTTTGCAGAGAAACAATAAGCATTTTGTTGTTGTGAGTTTCACACAGTTAAGAATGATAATACTGTTTGGGAGGTAGCTGAGATGCTGAGTAGGTGAGCAGATGACGTATTTAGACATGGAAAGTCTCTTGTTTTCACACAATTAATATAAAGAATACCACTAAATTGCACTTTTGTAAAATGACATCTATGAATACACAGGAAGTGGGAAGAAGTTGTCATATCCTTCTGATATTCAGATATATCCTTCACTTTGTACAATGTTGATTTCTGATTACCATTAGATACTGAGGTAATGCATGCACTGGCAATCTGAACACATCAAACAGTGCACTCAGGTAGACCCTAATATCTAGCTCTGTGGTTGGTCTCAATACCCAACACACTGCAATGCTTCCTCAGTGGTCTCTGTTTTACCACCTGAGAATGAGTTTAGCTCTCCCGTAGATCTCCCCGTGATATGGTCACTGACCAGGATCAAATCCTACACTGCTCTAGCAGCTTGTTCAGCTTTAAACAGCTTTTGTCTGGTGAAGGGCTTGATCCGGTCTTGATTCCAAATTCATTGCTAAACCCATCTAAGTTCTGGCTGGTCTTCTAGACATGAGGGAGCTCCTTTCCATCAGTACGGGCACTAACATTGACCCATAAAACTGCCTTGAGAAACTGAGCACCTTCTTAATTCCCTTGCATAATCCAGCTCCTGTAGAGAAGTTTTCATTTTGCTATGCTTGGTATATCTCTGAAACTGCTACACCATATTCACTTGAGGACCTCTTTGAAAGCATTTAAGATCACCAACATGGAGAGGAGAGTTCTGCATTTGGAGGTGCTAGAGCTGTCACGTATCTGACTGAGTTGTGCTTATATCTTTGATTTGTTTATCACTCCTCTGAGGTCAGGTGATCTTGCAGGAGAGCACAACATTAATCATATTTCTATGAGAAAATGAATGTGAGCTGGCAGTGTGCACTTGCAGCCCAGAAAGCCAACCGTATCCTGAGCTGCATCAAAAGAAGCATGAACAGCAGGCCAAGGGAGGTGATCCTGCCCCTCTACTCTGCTCTCATGAGTCCTTACTTGGAGTATTGTGTGCAATCCTGGTGTCCTCAACATAAAAAGGACATGGAACTGCTGGAATAAGTCCAGAGGAGGGCCACAAGGATGATCAGGAGAGTGGAGCACCTTCCGTATGAAGACAGGCTGAGAAAGTTGGGGCTGTTGAGCCTGGAGAAGAGAAGGCTGCATGCAGACCTCATAGCAGCCTTCCAATATCTGAAGGGGGCTTTTAGGGATGCTGGGGACAGAGTCTTCATGAGGGACTGTAGTGACAGGACAAGGGTACCTGTTTAGAAGTTTAGATGGGGTATGAGGAAGAAATTCTTTACTGTGAGGGTGGTGAGGCACTGGAATGGGTTGCCCAGGGAAGTTATGAGTGCTCCATTACTGGCAGTGTTCAAGGTTGGGTTGGACAGAGCCTTGGGTGGCATGCTTTAGTGTGAGGTGTCCCTGCCCATGGCAGAGGGGTTGGGAACTAGATGATCTTAAGGTCCTTCCAACCCCAACTATTCTATGATTCTGTATTTCCATTATATATATGTGTACATGCATATCACATGTACACTCACTATGAGTAGAAAAAAACAAGACTTGTTTCTGATATTCTAAAAAACCCCCAAAACAATCCCAAACTGCAAGCATGCAAAGTAAAGAAAGAAGCAAATATAAGCTACTGGTATTCCCTTCATTCTATCTCTCCCCTGTCATACGATATAGACATAACATATAGACATATACTCAACTGTCAGCAGTTGATTATATGTCCAGGATAAAGTATGCAGGGCCTTGCAGTATTAAAAGAAATCTTGACGCATTGGAGGAAATTCAAGGAAAAGCAACATAAATTATTAAGGGGCTGAAAGGATTGACTTATGGTGAAAGATTAAACGAAATAAATATGTATAACTTGCTAAGCAATGACTTGAGGGGAGAAGGGGGAAGGGACAAGTTAACTGTCTGCATACATTTGAAGGCTATAAACATCAAGGATACAGTGGAATTCTTTAAGGTAGTCTTAGTGTATAACCAAGATTAAATAAGATACTCTATAAATTAATGTTAGTAAAATTAAATCAGAAATGAAAAAACATCTTAAACTGTACATTCTTTTCAAATCTAGAAGTCTTTTAAGGAAGACAAGATTCTTCAGAGTTGTTAGCAGCCTTCTTATTTGTCCAAGGTGTCAGAAAGTTGCATTCAAATCCCTCCATTCAAGAAGTAAGAATTAAATTTTTCAAAATTCTCAGTGAATTTTATCACTGGTGGAACTTACTTTGTATTGGTATCTACCTGTTTGTTCTCTCATGATTTTCACATAGTTTTTTATTTCAGAAAAAAATAAATGTTGAAACCTCTGCAGGGAGGGGGTAATGATGTTATATTTTGGTTTGGTTTGCTTGCTTGGTTTTTTTAAGAAAATTGAGTTTTTTCTGTCTAAGCCTACACTAGATAATTTACCATCGGAAATATTCTTGCACTGACAAGTTAAGGGATGAAATGATCTAATAGGCTTATTTCATCTGTACATGACAGTTATTTTTTTTTTTCAGGAAAACAAAGATTTCACACTCAGACAGTGATCAAAAAAAGTCTAAAATAAAGCACAGAGATAGAATGCCTAAATATTCTGACAATACCAGGTTTTCAGGCACTTTTCCACCTGTTTCCCTTACTCTGACTTGAAAAAGGCTCTAACACTTTTAAGCTGCTGGATTGTTTGTAAATCACAAAAGTTTACCATAGAATTCTGGAATTTTTTTGTTTGGAAAAGACCTTTAAAATCATCAGGTCCAACCATCAAGCTAGCACTGTCAAGTCCACCACTAAACAATGTCCTTATGCACCACATCTAGACATCTTTTTGATATCCTCAGGGATGGTGACTCCCCACTTTCTTGGGCAGCCTGTTCTAGTGATTGATAACCGTCTTGGTGAAGAAATTTTTCATAATATCCAATCTAAACCTTTTCTGGCACAACTTGAGGCCATTTTATCTTATAGCTTGTTACCTGTGAGAAGAAACTGACACTCAGCCTACTATAACCTCTTTTCACATAGTTGTACAGAGCAGTAAGGCCTGCCCTGAGCCTCATTTTCTCCAGGCTAAACAGCCCCTGTTCCCTCAGCCACTTCTCATAAAACTTGTGATCTAGACTATTCAACAGCTTCATTTCCTTTGATCCAGCCAGTTTTATTCCCAGAAAAACTCCACCCATCAAAGCCATGAAGAACCTGCTTCTCCAGAAGAATGCTGTGGAAAAAAATATCAAATGATTTACCAAAATCTAGGTATACAACATACACAGCATCTCCCTTCTCCATTAAACAGGTCACCTTTTTATTAAAGGACATCAGGTTAGTAGAGGAGGACCTTTCACGTAGCCTCCTGCTATAGAACTTCAGTTGTGTGAGTCTTCCCACTGTGTTTTCAGGGCGTCAACGCTATCAGTTTTCCTGCTGCACAATGGATTCCAGCTCTTCCTGGGTTTTGTCCGTTGCCCCCAAATTGTATCAATTGGGTTTGTTTGGTATTTTTTTAGCTAGAAATGAGACCTATAAAGATGTTCTAAAACTAGACATATGTGGTTCATTAACGTAATTTTAGATTTCCATTTTTCAATAAGAAAGAATAAATGGAGTCATATAGGTATCGTGGGATCAATGCTGAAGTAACTTGTCATGAAATTGAAAAAAACTCTGGAGAAGAATGGATTGGAAGTCAGTTCTTTATTGTATAAAGGTAGCTTCCCTGCTAGATTAGGAAACCTGAAATAACAATTTCTAGTAATAGTGCATCATTCATCTTATAAATATAATTTCTATAGACTAGGGCTTTTAGGAATTGCTGATGGAGAGTTTACTTTCAAGCATTATTAATGGCCTGTATTATTTTTGCTTACTAAAGTGGATTACTGGAAAACAACAGGTATGAAATGTCCAGGACTCTAATTGAATGTATCTAATGGAAATCTTCCCTATGATATTTTTTAATCAGTTAGTTAGTAAATACAGGCTTATGATCTTTCCATTCATGGGCCCCAAAACTGAAAGGCAAATGGAAGGACTCTCAATCTCAACCTCTAAGCTTATGCCAGTTTTGACAGCAAGAACTTGCTTTGAACCCACCAAGAGAGTGGATGTCTGTACAAGCTGTAAAGCAAGAGAGAAGCTCTACTTAGCTGATATTCCTAATACATAGAAGAATTCTGAGTGTTTGTTGGAATCCTAAAGTGCTGGATGTTGTAGCTTAATCCAGTAAATCCAAAACCTCATATGAAAGTCTACCAGTGTAACAGATAAAATATCATTCACTATGTAGTTATCCTTAGCATAGCCAAGTGGAAGATCAGACACTGAGCTGATGGAAAGTTCTTCAAGCTATTCTAACATAGGAAGGAAACTTGAAAAGGCATCTTCTAAGAAGAGCGTTCAGTTTTAAATGGGAGAGCATTTTGGTGTAGCAACACCCTGCAGCTTATTCATCTCAGTGGGATGGGGTAGACAATCAGAAGTGTAAACATAAGAAAACTCATGGGTTGAGATAAACACAGTTTCATAGGTAAAGCAGAAGTTGCACATACAAGCAAAACAAAATAAAGAATTCATTCACTACTTTGTACTGACATGCAGGTGTTTCGCTATCTCTAGGAAGGCAGGGCTTCATAACATAACATAACATTTACTTGGGAAGACAAACACCATAACATAAAGTGCCTTCTCCCCCACCTTCTTTCCTTGAGGTTTTATAATTGAGGACTGTATCATATGGTATGGGATATCCTCTTGATCAGCTATGATCAGCTCTCCCAGCTCTGTCCCTTCACAGATTTTTGTGTGCCCCTAGCCTACTCACTGGCGGGGCACTTTTAAGAAGCAGAAAAAGCTTTGGCACTGTGTAAGCAATAACTAAACCATCCCTATGTTATCAATACTGTTTTTAGAACAAATCAAAAACATATCACTGTACCAGCTGCCGTGAAGAAAATTAACTCTATCCCAGCCAAAACCACTAAAGAGAAAGGGAGTAACACAGCTCTGACATGCTATAGTGAAAAAAATTTTTAGCATGAGAAGAGTCAAGTTTTGAAATAAGTTGCCCAGAGACAGCTTCAAGATCTGAGGGGAGAAAGTCCAGAACAAACTAGTCTGATCTCAGCTGGCCTAAATTTGAGCAGGAGGTAGAGAACTCCTGTGATCCTTTTCCAGGCTTAATTTTCCTGTGACTGAATATGGCAGCCCAAGAGAGGTGAGCCTGCTTCACCTCAGTGTCCCTGAATTCAGTATTTAGCAAGGCTAACTCCGAAAGACACACAGGCAGAATTAAACAACACGTGTAGATATCCACATGGCCAGACACACAGATCAACAAAGACAGAAACACAAACTATATTAATGCAAACATAAAACACACTAACAGACTCATGCTGTTCCATTCTCTGGTTGATCAAGATAAAAGACCATTAGTGAAAAGTTTATTGGCATACATACACATGTATACAATGTGGATCTCTCCAGGAGCTGGCTTTGGACAATTTTGTGTGAGTGGGTAGCTTGAAAGCTTTATCATTTCCCCAGTGGTATTTTGCATCTAAATTACAACACAATCAAAATGCAATAGAAAACTGTGTACTTGAATTTTGGATCCACAGATCTGCATTAATGAGCTGGGATTTGATGAATATATAAAGAAGTAGAATTTTTGCACTTAAAAAAAAAAAAAAAAAAAAAAAGAAAATTACTTCTGTCTTGCCCTGAATATTAGCTTGGTAATCCTGAAGCCAGAAGTGAAAGACAGCATAGATTCAGGGTGGTTATATCCTTTATATTTTGCCTCATTTTTAACACTTGAACCTAAATGGTATTGAACTCTTTCTCTTAGCTTTGAGTAAGAAAAGAGACTGTCCCTCCAACAGACATTCAAATTACTCTGTAGTCATTGCTTCATGAGCACCTCTGCTGGTTTTTATCTATTTTTGAAAACAAATTTGTATCTGTTCCTGATAGATACTGAACAAACGCTTTCCTTTAAAGTATATCAAGATGTGTCTTTATATGACTGCGTTACGTTCAAGACTCTGGTAAGTAGATTTCATGTTTCTTTACGTAAGAATCAATGTTGCTTATTATTACAGTTTTCTCACAAGTATCACAATAATTGGCAATTAATTTAAAGATATCATTCTGGATGCAAGCAACTGTATGATACAGTCATCTATGCTTTAGATGACTGAATTTTGCAACCTTAAATTTGTGATTTAGTTTGAAAATGTCATAAGTAGGTAACATAAAAAAGGTTGTGAAAGAATATATATGTATGTGTGAAATGAAATCAAGATATACCTCTGTATATCTACATGTTAAAAGCAGTATTGCATATATAGGTTATAATATGCATATATATGCACATAACATGCACATATATAAATTTAACAGGTAATAACAATAAGCACCTGTGTGTTAAAATGTCAAAATTAGCTCAGGAGTTAGGAACCTTTTAACTTTCCATACTGTGGCTGTAGTATATTCTTTCCTAAAATAATGCATAATCTTACAATTATACGGTATTTTTTGTCCCTAGGAATCAACAGAGGCCTATTTCTCAGTTTCATAAAATCTATTTTACATTTCATGGCAATACAATGGGCCATTTGGTAGACACAACTTCACTTTATTCCCATTTTCAGACCCCTTTCAACTGCACAGATATATAATCTTGCCTTTGTGCAACCAGAAGTCAAAACAGGGATCATCATTAGAAGAATCAGTCTACTGATCACTGGGACTCAGCAACATTGCATGACTCTTAAGACAGCAAGGGAAGGGATATTAGATACGAAAGATAAAGAGACATCTTTAAAAAATTTAAACTGACTTTTAAGAGAAGGCTGCATGGAGACCTCATAGCAGCCTTCCAATAGCTGAAGGGGGCCTGTAGGGATGCTGGGGAGGGACTCTTCATTAGGAACTGCAGTGAGAGGACAATAAGCAATGGGTTTAAACTTAAACAGAGGAAGTTTAGATTGGATACGAGGAAGAAATTCTTTACTGTGAGGGTGATGAGGCACTGGAATGCGTTGCCCAGGGAAGTTGTGAGTGCTCCATCGCTGGCGGTGTTCAAGGCCAGGTTGGACATGGCCTTGGGCGATCTGGTTTAGTGTGAGGTGTCTCTGCTGAAGGCAGAGGGGTCGGAAGTAGACGATCTTAAGGTCCTTTCCAACCCTAACTATTCTATGAGTCTATGATTCTATGCTAAAATTGACTGGACATTCCTTTTTTTTTACAAAGGTTTTATTTAATTAAATATTACTAAGTCATTCAGCAATAAATCAGATGGCTTCAGTAATGGAAAATGTACATGCCATAGTCACTAAGGAGCATGCCATGACTGAAAGTTTTCAGTCTAAAAGAACACATAATCTAAGACTAAAATAATTCCATCTACTTGCCAAGAGGCTACTGAGATGTCCACTAGAACAGGATCCTCAATGAGCTACTAGCTGCTACAGTCACTAATGCAACAGGAAACAAAATCCATACTGTTCTCAGAGACAGCTGGGAAACTGCTAATCTACTACCCATTCGTACACTGTTGATCAGGCTGAAGGAAACAATCTTTCTAAGGCAGTGACTAAAACAGCAGGGGTCAAAAGAGAAATTCCCATTCAGAGAGAGGATGCTAAAGGCTGATGTTGGTTCTCTGCCTTCTTTATAGAACCACCTTGCAAAACCAGACATTTCACCAATCACAGTTTCAGTGGCATTCCCTGCAACAGGGTCAGTAGAAGGCCGTGCTTTCAGAGAGCAAAGGCTACCTTTCACAGAAAAAACATTCCAAAACTCTTATCAGGAGCATAAACTACAGTGAAAGATACAGCACTAGGAAGACAAGGCAGTTATCATAACTGCTTTAACAAAAATCCTGTTTAAATAGACCTACAGATTTCAAAACTTCCTGAAAGCAGGGCACTGCTATATTCACGGAGAACATTGCTTATGCTTGGTGATTTTCTAAGTAAATTTAAATGTATGATAAATGAAACTATAACCTGCTTTTTAATCATTCATGAAGTTTCTCTGTCATCTTCAGTCAGACATACAGGCCAAAAGGAATACAGTACCAACAAAAAAATCACCTCTTAAGTTTATGAGATATATGATTTCCCCCTCCTTCCAAAGATGTGACCTTCTTACCCTTAATCATCTTTCTTATGAGTTCTCTTCTGTGAATGATAGACTGCTGTTAACATTAAAACCAGCAGCTGATTAAATCTCAGCAGGGTTGAAAACCGAGTTTTAAATCTCAAGGACTCTAGAATAAGAACCAAAGTCATGTAGAATTGCTTTGGACTCAGGCTGGTAAATGTGAGATTGTAATATGGAGCACCAAAGCATTAAACACCTTGATCTCAGTATTTCATACTATGTCCATTTAGCAGTCAAGTGCAAGTTCTAAAACAACATGTCTTGTAGATTTTTCTCTAAAGACTCCTGCCTTTCTATTAATCTAACTATACCCAAGTTCACATCACCTACTGACATTGAGATAGCTGCATCCTTCTGGTCTTTATAAATAGATTTTTTTCTAACTCTAGAATCTTAAATGCATCATTGCAATTCTACTGCGCTAAGAAAACCCTCTAGCAAAATTTTGTCAGCTTGCTATCAGGTTTATGTTTTAGGGTGGTATTGAAGAAAACTTTATTGATTATAGTAAGATAAATTCTCCAGACAATTTATGTTAATTTTTTTTAATGGAAGAGAAGTTTGGAACACAGTGATTATTAAAATGGGGAAACTCATCCAGCCCCTTATTAGATTAGATAAGAAAGTCATTTTGCTTAGAGCAACAAATTTGAAATCTCTCAATTTTCTTTCCTACTCATGTGACTCCAGTAGTTTAGATAAAACAAGTAGTTAAAGCAGATGATGAATATCAGATCTCAAATTAATACAGAGTAAATTGAATTCTGATGTATCTCTTCTCTTTGCAAATTTGCTGCAGGTGACAAGGTTCACTTTGCAAATATTTTAACTCATGAAGAAACACTGCAGAGGTCCAAGAGTCAGTTAGAGAGAAATAAATAAACATCTTTTGGCTTGAAGAATTTCCTGGCTCAAAAAAAACATGAAGTACACTCCACGTTTATGTATTGGTTTTTATGAAAATTCACATTATAAATAATCATCACCATTTTCCTTTCACAACAGCTATTTTCTATTTTCAACCATTTTGTTAATTGGCATACATACTCCAGGAAGCTTTCAAAAAAGACATGCCTTAATAAAACCTTGCTGAAAACAACCAAAAGACTTTAACGGACATTCATGGGTTTTCAGTCAGCCCCTCCTTAAACAGTGCACAACTATGCTTAGCACAGCTATATTTGGGATTATGCTGTGTCCAAAGCTACTTGGTGGCAGATTATGAGGCTGGATTTACATTATTATAGAATCATAGAATAGTTAGGATTGGAAAGGACCTTAAGATCATCTAGTTCCAACACCCCTGCCATGGGCAGGGAC
>JANRGW010048330.1:0-12765 GCA_024733675.1 Psilopsiagon aymara
TGAGGGGCTGGGCCGGGGAGCGGGGCAATGCCTCCGAGGCTGGAAGCGAATTCTCGAACAAGGAATTCAACAGCTTTTTTTACCCAGTGTCATCTCTGTAAGGCAAGCACAGGATAGCAGCTGTTCCAAACAACGATCCACCGCTAACTAGATGGAGATGCCCCAGTCCCAAGTCCTTAGCCGTAACAAACTCTGCAGGTTGCCAAGAAACTTAGGGACTGCACAGTTCCCGTTCCTAAAAGGTGCCTTCAGTTGTCAACTCCAGGTGGAAATCCCGGAAAAACAAACTAGGAAGCACGCTTTGAGACCCGTTCTTTAGGCAGCACATGACAGCTGTGACTGTGCAGAGAAGACATCAGTCTTCCGGGCTGCTGCTCAGTAGGACTTCCTGGGATCCAGATGTAAGCATGTAATGTTTCAGTAAGAAAATTAAGAAGTAGAGTTGTGCCAACTTTCAAGGAGGTAACAGCCACCCACTGACCAATTGAACTTAAATACCCCAACAAAACAAAACCCAAACACTCTCACAGAAGCCAACCAAACACCCCCAATATCAGAAAAACTGTTGGCTGCAAAGACTTTGGGTTAAGGGCAATTAAAGCATGGAGCACATTACTACTTCTCAGCAGCACTGCTTGCTCAGAGGCAACTACAGTTCCAGTTATTAACTCTAGCAGGTTTTAAAAGCAACAGATCAGCCTTCAACATCTATCTGATATCGTCAGTGTGAACAAAAGTACACTCTGATGTTCAGCTGATGGCCATCTTCAGCTTCTGAAGTTTCTGAGAGACCTTGGATCATTTAGCAGAGGAGAGAAAGAGGAACACCAGGGAGAGGACAGTGAATTCCAGCCATGTTTTAGACCCCTCTGAGCAGAGGCTACAGTCCGCTTTGCTACCAGCCTTCTCAGGCTTGCAGTGACAAAACTGACCCATTTGGTTTTTCTGATACCTTTCTATATTAACAGTAGCTCTTTGACCTGTGGCAACCACACCTGCAGCTCATGAATGTTGTTCCTTTCTCTCCAGAAGTCATTTACCACATCTGCATTCCAGCTTTATTGCTGTCCAGATTCCTTCTCCAAGCCCAGCACTCTGTGCCGGCCGTACATAAATTCACATTGGATCCATCATTTCTATTAACCACTGTCTTATTATACAAAATGACACAACAGATGAGGTTGGAAGAGGAAATGGGGAACTCTATCAGGTTTGTGGGGCAAGGTTTTTTTTTGGGGGGGGTGGGCAATGCAGCCAGCTCCAAAATGGACCTGCTGCTGGCCAAGACCAAGCCCATCAGCAACAGTGGTAGCACCTCTGGGGTAACAGCGGTGAGAGAAAACCTGCAGTGCAACTTCAGGTGTTGCAAGATTGAGGTTTTATTTCTTATTATCCTACTCAGGTTTGACTTGCATTAAGTTAAACCAATTTTCCGCAAGCCTGTTTTGCCCATGACAGTAACTGGTGAGTGATCTCCCTGCCCTTATCTCGATGCACAAGCCTTTCACTTTATTTTCTCTTCCCCGTCCAGCTGAGGAAGGGAGTGACAGAGCAGCTTTGGTGGGCACCCGGTGTCCAGTCGGGGTCAGCCTACCACAGGGACCTCCTCCAGTGCTACCTGTACTCAAGAGCAGCGCCAGCCAGCACGTTGCTCAGGAATGCATCCAGTTCATGCCCATTGCCTCCTGGCCTGCCCCTGAGCACTGCTGAGAAGATCTTGGCTCCACTCACCACCTTCCTTTGGTATTTATATATATGAAGAACATCCTCCTGAGCCTTCTCTTCTCCAGGCTGGTTCTCTCACGTTGACTCACAGGAGCACATGACTCAGCTGCTCCAAGGCCTTCAGCATCTTTGTGGCTCTTCACTGGACTCACTCCAGTATATCCATGTCCCTTCCACACTGGGGAGCCCAGGAGTGGGCCCAGCACTCCAGGTGTAGCTCTCCCAGCTGCTGAGGGGAGGGGAGGGATTACACCCTTAACTTGCAGGTGATGTGATACTGCTCCTGATGCAGCCCTGGAGAAGCTGTGGGCCTCCCTGGCTGCAACAGAAGGCTGGGCTTACAAAGCTGTATGTGCCTTCAATAGGTATTATGCACACAGTTCCTCATCCAGTCAAGAAATCTTGCTATGTGCAATACACAGGACAGTAGAGCAGCCAGGAACATGAAAGCCCAGTTTGGTGAATATGTGCCTTATGAAATTGGGCTGGTTTTCAATACAATCGTGAAAAAAAGGTAGTTTAACCTGTATTGCTACATTCAAATAAAGATTGTTTTCAGCAAAGCTGAAGGCATGGAAGGCTCATCTAAGAATAATAATTAGTAAGAAAAAACTCCCACCAAACCCTTAAGTAGAAGGCATCTTCCCATATCTATCACAGTCAAGTAACACAGCTTAAAAGAACCGAAAATCCTTCCCAGAGGGATCCTTTTAAGTCCCGTTCCCAGGGACTATGATTCTACATTACATAAAACTGTGCCATTTGAATCATGATAAAAACTAATTTAACAGCTATTAAAGCTATTAAGGATACATATCATATTATTCATGTAATGTCAGTAATACCCCATTTCATACCTCATTGCTTATCATTTCTGGTCTGTAAAGTACAGAGCCCCATTACTTTGAAATTCCCAGTTCTACAACAAGGAAATCTAAATTTCCAAATACACATTTCACCCATGCCTCCAGAACATAGAAATGACTGTGATAGTCCTTAAAAGGACTATCTAACCTGCTGTTAGATACCTGCTAGACCTTCAAGGCTTCTTACCTATGCAGAAAGATCCAAAGCAACACTTGTACCACTTCAGTAGTGCTACAGCAGCTTCATTTGTGAAAGATGCCCCATGACATTTGCAGAACTGCTGGAACAGAGAAGGAAAATGCAAGCAAGCACCTACTCACATTTATGAGCAACTTACAGCTTTGGGTAACACCCAAAGGGCTTTAAAGATGGCAAGATGAAGAATGAACTGCAGAGCTCAAGCTTCAGTCTTGTCCATGACAAGCAGCTGGATGAAGCAAAAGAAGAAAAACCAAACACAGTGCTTCTCTACATCAGTGGAGAATATAGTAACAATGCTTTTTCTCAATTTGAGAATGCATGTAGCCCAAACTGCCATCTACTGTTTGCAATCGGTTCCCCACAGGAAAAACTGGGCAATGCCTTGTAACAAGCCAGGTACTTCACAAGTCAAATTTAAAGAGTGAGGCAAATTCCAAAGCTCAGAAGAGAGACCCAACACACACAGACTGCAGTTTATCTTGGACAGGGCAAATTAGAAATGAAAATTCCTTAAGGTCTTTCAGATCTCCACAGGATCACTCGAGGCCCTAATTTTGTGTAAGTTTAAGGATTCAAAAAAGGCCACTGCATGAATATTCACCTGTAATCAAGAGAAGTTAGGTATCCAATGGTATGGCAGGTAGGAACCTTGCTGCATCTTTAAACAACGTGTCTGCAGGCTTTGGCCCCAGGTCCAGTCCACTCAATTGCATCTCAATTTGCACTACTGTCAGAGCAGAACAAAACCTCACAGGGCTCCAGAGCTTACCTGCTTAATGCATGCAAAGCTCTTTAGCATTCTCCTCCAATTCCCTCATAGATAGGCAAATCATTGTGTTCTTACTGTTCTGGGATAATGACTTTAATTTGATGACTTACATAGGGAGGCCTCTCAGCAGGGACATTCTCATCTGAAGGCTCCCTTACTGGGTGCTGGTGGGGGTGAGAATTGTGAGAGCACAGCTCAGGGGGCAGATATTGAAGGAATGTCTTTCTTTTCTTCCTGCCTTATCACAGCCATACTGGGATACCTTCTCAAACAGAGAATTTGAAAGAGGCACTGGAACAACATGAAAGTGAATAAAGGACCTTGAAATTCACTGTGTAAGCCCAAGTTTGGAAGCTGAAGAGGAAAATACAACTTTTTTTTTATATGTAGGTTAAAATAACCTTTGTTTATTTGACTCTTCTCCAAGACACTTGCTGCTCATGTGTGGATTATGCTATTTTGAACACTATTCCTGAACAGTGCACCATGCTAAAAATGCTGCTGGCAGAAAGCCCATGTTTAACCCAAATGCTGTTCACATGAGTGTTTGCAATCACGATTATAAGCATCTGAAATAGGTGATCCATAAAATACAAGCTAACCTCCAAGGTTAGCTTAAAAGGCCTCCATATACGGGGATCTTTTCAAGTTGATGGAAAAAAGAATTTAAATTTTTGATGTCTCAAATGGCAAGATCTACTAGTGACAGAAAATGCATGTCTTGAAATGAAACTATGGTTCAGTGTCCTTTGAAGCAGTTTCATGGCTTCATTAATGCAAATTCTCACTGAAGTGGAGAAGTAAGGAGTGGTAATGCTAAGTAACAAAATATTTTCAAGGGCAGTATCACAGAAATCTTATTAGTGGCTGAAATAATTCCACTTAACTGAAGTGTAAGTACATTTGGAAACACAGGCTGAACAATGCCTGCCTACCCCCCGCCCCTCACCCCAGAAATGCCCACCTCCATCTAATAGTAAAAAGCCCAAAAGATGTTAGCTGTCAAAGTTCTAGTAATACCTGTGAGCCATCCCATCACTGAGCAACTGCATCTGAACTGTATTTTGAGCTAATCAGAGGACTGCTGTGTATATGAAAGACTCCATGTGTATTCCATGTGCACCCCATGTGCAGTTAAAACTGCACTTAACAGCGTTTCTTAATACCATGGATTCTTCCTTTTGTGATATGTGTCTTGTTACTTTAGGATTGATTATAAGGTAATATGAAGAAACAGAACTATTTAAACATTTCCTTTACTATACTTTCTTGGTTCGAGTCAGCAAGCTGATAGTACATATGCACTTCCCCCTTCTGCTGGCAGATGGTGGTAGTGGGAAATACGGCTTGTCCCCTCTGACCCAAAGTCGGGAACAGAATGGAAACCAACCAATCTGTGTTGTCTTTGCACGCTGTAGGATGGTCCCTGCATTCAAGGAGAAACCTGTGAGGAAAGGAGGTAAAACAACTGCAGTAACAAGGAAACACACCAACTCCCAACATAGCTTTCTAAAACAAAAAGCTGGGAACAACTGTGACAGCAACTGGAGTAGCACTTAAGTTTTTATCTTCCCCTTACTAGTCTCTGGAGGGCACATCAAAGATTAAGACTGCACATCCCAGAAAAAACAGAGAGCCAAAGCGTGACACACCCATCTTCTTTAGACTTCTTTTATTTTGACAGAAGAATAACCCTTCAGAAACATTCAGCATTTTCACAGATGTTTATTGAAGCATGCAAAAACATAACTGAGTTGAATTAACTTATGCCAATTCCCTTTTTTTATCAACATAGCTGGTTTGGTAACCAGATGAAAACCAGATATTAACACTTCACTGTGGAATTACAAACACCTTTTTAAGTGCAGAGAATATTAAGAAAAAACTACTCTAAGCGTGAAGCTGTTGTTGTGAAAGACCAGACCAAGAAAAAACCATGTTGCTATGCCTTCTAAGTTGCTTGCATTCTTATAGCAAAAGACTGCTATAATCCTTTTAAGAGATGTGATGAAACTCTTAATAGGAGTAAGTATCCTGGAGGAAACAGATTTCAGGCATAATTTGAGTATCCCAGTTCAGCGGAAAATGACTTTTCAGGCAATATGTAACAGTAATCTCCACAGTTCTGCGACTGTGCCAAAGGGAAGAGGAGTACACCTCACCAGTAAGTTTTTCGTAGGACAGATTCATATGAAAAACTGTAAAAGAGGTTTTTATCAACACAGAACTGCATGAGATACTCAAAATATTCTAAACCCTCCCTCTCAACCCCAAAACACATGTGCATTGCAATTTTAAATACAAACATATGAGATAATCAGAATTATTTGCTTATTTACGTTCACCTCTAAACAACAGCTAAAGGTAAAAACAAAACTAGTAATTCGTAAGCAAATACAAATTATAGCTTTTTGCCCAAACAGAAAAGTGGCTTTGACAATTTCAGACCTACAGTCTATACCAAAAATAATTTCTAAAATAGCTCCCTAAGACTCATTTAAGCAGCAGTTTCGATTTTTATTAACTTTATTTCTGGATCAAAGCACTTACTGGATGCATACACTACAGGTATGATGAGAAGCTACACAAATTTTCTCCTGACTTCAGCTCAGCTCCATACACCGAATAGACTGCAATGTGAACACACTTTCCAAAAGTATTCACAAGACTAAGCCTAAAGTCATGTTTTCTTTACCACTACCTTGGTTATAAAGAAGAAAAAGCCAAATCCAAGCAATGTTACCGCTCCCATTTTTACTAATCTTTTTTCCAAAGTGGGTGCTTTTTCTGGAAGTTTCACCTGTCTGGGGTCATTCCTCTGTTCACGCTGAGGCGGATGTCATGTTAACGTAAAAAGTGCAACAAAGAAAAAAAAGTTAGGGTGAAAGCTTCTTAAGTATGTGCCAAGGTATCCAAGTCCTAAGAATCTGCATGCATCTAGGATTGATACTGTTTCTCACTGTTTCTGCCCTGCTCCAATTGAAATAAATGCGTGCAAACCTTTATCTTATCCAATACTCAATCATTACGTAATATAAATTAGAAAACCAAACTGTTAATTTAGTTAATTCCTCAGGAGTAAACACACTGCAAATAGATGTTACAAAAATCTAGTCACAAAACATTCGAACTCAATCATGAAGTATTTTAACCAGAACTTTTGCTATTTAATTACTAAACAAACTCTTTATTAAAAAAAATATGGCAAGTTAAATAAGAAACAGGTTAGATTTCCTTGAAATTAAATGGAGAGTGCCTTACAAGCGCCTGTTCGAATATACGCTGAAGATGAGGGAAGCACTGTCATTAAGTGCAGCAGGGTTAGGTTCCATTACCCTACCTTCGTTTATAATGCTTGGAAGGCCATCTTATTTACTGTGTTTTCAAATATTGTTCGCTATAGACATGTACTGCTGGCAAAGTCACGTAACGACTAAGCTTAGCAAACAGTATTGAAGACTTTTAGGGAATTTATACAAATTTATTATCTAAGAGGTTTAACTGTTTCACTTAAATTGGCACTTTTCATAATAAATGTTTTAGTGCTCTACTCAGAGACGAGTGCCCCATCATAAATTAAGCAGCACAGAAGTATTTTGTATTAAAGTCTTCACCTGTGAAACTCATAAAACATTACAGTATTTTAACAGAACAAGAATTACATTTCTGAAGTACTTAGAAGGCTGATTAACACCTCTCTTTAACACTGGGAACAGAGCCACTGTGCTTCATCTTGACAGCTATAAAACCTTAAGTACAGAAGAAGACAGCAAAGTCAAGCGGTACCTAACTCAGATCCCCTCCAGCCCTTGTAACTAGCCTGTACATACAAGAGGCAAACATACACATACAGTTGATTTCTGCATATTCAAAAAGGGGAACACAAATAACAAAAATACTTCTTTACTACAGCCCCTTATCTATCTCTTAAATATATTTAGTGTTAAGTGATTTATTGGGAGAAGGCTGTTATATTACATCAAATTTACTTAAACTACAGGAAACTCCATTAGTAGCATTATACCCAAGATCTGAGTTCCACATGGCTTCGTTCAGCAACAGATTCCTTTCTGACACTGATGCTCCATTTACTCTACCCCAGCAGCCATTCCTTTTACTAGTCTATTACTTAAAATGACCCCTCCTGACAAGAGGGTGTCATTGTGTTGGTTTGAGAATGACTGATGTGGTGCTAACATCTAGACTTGACCTCTCCCACCCTCTTCTTTTGTCCCTTGGCAGAGTTATCTGGGATGCTTCCCATTAAATCCATAAAAATTTAGTAACTTCCCTGTGAGTCAATAATTCCAAACAAAAGATTTCGTAATTAGGAAGTAAGAGTGTAAGTATTAAGAGAGGCATTTATGCCACAGTGGTTGTCCAAGAGCACAGGGACACAGTCCACTTAATTCTTTCCTGTGGTAGAAAGCAAAAGATTGAGTGTGCTTTCCACACTGCTGTGGAATATTCCAGATTATTTTTCCTTCTGCCCATGAGAAGGTATAGGTGGGGAGAGGTGGACGCAAAGTGCAAAGTACTGCTAAAGAGCCTGTGGCAGACGAAGAGGATGTACAGCAAGGCTTCCACCTAGCACCCTATTTTGTGAAATAGCTGACAACAAAATACCTCAATTCCGTGTGTATGCTGGCGTTCTGCACAGCAAAAAATGATCCCACTTTTGGGACAACAAAGGTATTTTCACTGATGGATGTCACATTTGAAGTCGCATGCAGAAACTCGTACATGGTATTTCAAAGCCTCACCTGCATATACCCACCTTCTCCATCAGGTCCTGCAGCTTGGCAGCTTCTTCTCCCAGCTTTTCAACACTGCAAATCAAGTCTTTGCAGACTTCAATATAATTTGCAGTTGGTGTCCACTGCAGCACCATCTATTAATAGCTACAGTTATTTGCCATAATTACTGTAGATTGTAACTTAGAATTCCTTAGTCAACATACCATAAGAGGCAGTGCCAGAAAAAGTTTATAACTGCATTTACATTGGGGTTTCATCGTACAATTTCTGCACACCATTATTCATACAAACAGCCTTTGTGCAAACCTTTTGTCACCCTAACTCCCCCATCAGCAGAAACAGCTCTATCCTCTTTCTTTAAAAGAGGTGTCCTTTAGAGAAAGAACACTGACAGCTTTATCTAACTATATAATAATCAAGCTGGCTGATGACTGTCATTTTTACTTTACAAGGTAGAATAATATTCTAGACTAATGTACTCTAAATCAATCTTTTTTTAAATTTGGTTGAATACCTGGCGGGACTGACTGAGAAAATGCTCATTCACGGTCTGCACAGGAATGGTCAGCTTACTGCACTCCTCATTCAACTTCTTCAGGAACTTGAGGAATTCATCTCCACTACAGAAATAAAATGATACCCTGTTATCTGTTACAAGCAGCAACTTTTTGCAAGTTAAGTATTATCTATGCACTTCCAACACTGGCTAGTTAGTCAGACATGCAATTTCACTGCAGAAAATTATTAATTCTGTGGCCCTGTATTTTAATATAGGGTAGTATAACACTACATCTGAAGTCTGAGCAGGTTTTGGGGTGGTTCTGTGTGTGGTGTGTTGTGTTGTGTCCCCTCACCCTTCCTCACCTCTCCACTCTTTTGGAAGGACAAAAAAATCATTGTGTTACCTGGAATATTCAGCTTGTAAGATGTACTGAAAACCTACAAAGCTCATCAGAAACATTCTATTAACCTCCACTTCTGTTTTTATCTTTCATCAACCCTGTACTGTCAACCAAAATGTTTTATTAGCTGCTGCACAGGTAATTTTGTAACACACAATGCACAACACATGCAACACCATTCATGTGCATGTGTGCATACACACCACAGTCCCACAACACCAGAAATAGAGGATTTATAGTCAATTTTATGGTGACATATCAATATTCCTGACCTGCAGCTCACACTTTTGATGCAGATGGTGGGAGAAATGCCTGGTTTGTAGTTTGGAGCCAGGACTGAAAGGACCATTTAGTCTCCAGCACAGTGGAAGAAAAAAAGAATCCAGTAACACTAACTTGGCCTTTTGTTCTGGAAATACGTTCCTCAAAGCCTAAAATCTCTGATGTTATCTACTTCAAAGACAATTTATAGAAGCAGGACGACAACCCTGAAAATTAGTTTGATCAGTATCTCCAAAGAGTGGAGAAAATGGTAGGAAAAATTAACAGAATTAACTTCAATGCTAAGTTTCTGGAGCTCCCACAAGACTCTGACTCAGTTTATTTCACCAGAAGCCTCAAAGAGTGTTATTTATCAGTCATATTGGTATTGGGCAGAAAGTTGTTGGCCAGAAAGTTGTTGCCATTGGTATTGGCCAGAAAGTTGTTGCCATTGACTGGGCAGAGGAAAAGAGGACAAGGAAGAAGATCAGCCATTTGTTTTTATAGAGGGAGCCCTCAAATCCTGAGAAGTGCCTGTATCTCCAGTAGAAAAGTTTCCACCATGTATGAGCCACTCAGGTGAACAACAAGCAGGGCCAGAACAAGACACAACTTTAAGTTCCTACAGCAGAACTTCCCATTATCTTTATGGAAAGTCCTGAATAAATTAATTCAGACCCCACCATTCCTCTTTTCCCTAGGGCAATCAAACCTAAATGCAACATATACCACCTTACTGCTGCTTCTGATTGCAAAAAGGCATACACGACATTTCCCAAACAGCTAAACTAAGCCACTTGCCAGTGTGGTGCAAGTATCTAAATGGAGACTGAATTTAGCCCAGAGAGTGTTTTCCTTCAACTCTGGCACAAGACCATTAGTGAGCAAAGTTTCCACCACTGCTCAGGACATCTGTGATTTGTAACACTGCTGAATATTTAAGACTTCCATGCTTAAACCAGAAATAAACAGAAGCATCAGTAGGGAAGCTGGAGGTTGAAAATCAAGACTGTCCATAGTTTTTAGGAAGATGGTGAAGTAAGGAAGCCTATTTGCTTGTTTTTATAAAATAAACTATTAACTGAACTGAGTATTTAGGGTAAAGCCAAACAGAAGAAATAATCGCATCTGGAGACAGCCTGAAAGTTTCTCCCATGTTACTATAGTCAAGCCATGCCTGTGAAAGTTTCCTTTTATTTAGAAGGATAATTTTTTAGCTGGCTAGGATCAGTTGTGGCACCTTCTGTTTTCTGTCACAAAGGAAATTATTTTTAGGAATTCTGGAAGGATTCTCAGCAAAAATAAAGTTGTCATGGCCATGACATGGGGAGAGAGAAAAAAAAAAAAGGGAAAAGAAAAACATTTATACTTCTCATATGTCTTTATTGTATCAATAATAGTTCTTAGAAACCTATTTCATAGAAATGTTGTATCTGTTGCAGTGACATGCTCTTAAATTTGTAAATGGAAATAAAGTTTTCAAAAAATAACCACTTTTTAAAAGAATTAATGGCTGTCAAAACATCAGTGGCTAAACAGCACTAGACACTCCGTGAGTTTATAATCAATCAGTTCAACATTTTCTATGTTAGTTTTTCTATGACTTAATGACTGATCTTCCTTCTCACAGAATGACTTTGAGCAAGTGGGAAGCAAAATCTTTATATAATAGCATGTAAACATAGCCTATGATTTTAGTCTCAAGGTCAGATTCCTAAAATACATGTCAAGCCATTTTCTAGAAGACTATGCAGTGTTTGCCATAACTGAAATGCTGTCATATTTTGTGTACTTCAATCTTCAATTAATCAATTATTTTCTGGTTTTGAGACCTATATATGATCTAAACCCATACTCTGCTGGGAACTAGATATGGAATTGGTGTGCAAGACTGTACTGGGCATCATGTGGGTTTTCGACTGCATTTGGCCACATGCACAGTGAACTGCTAACTTCTTGTATATCACCAACAAAGATGTTATAAAGCACTGGTCCCTGTACTGACCTCTGAGGAACACCACTCATCACTGATCCCCACTTTGACATTGAGCCACTGACCATAACTCTGAGTGCAACCATCAAGCCAATTCCTTATCCATCAAGTGTTTCATCCATCAAATGCTATCTCCTCACAGACAAGAAGCAGCATCAAGGTCCTGCATCAGGACATGAACATTCTGCCCATCCCAGTCTTTCAATATCTTCTCCAAGTGCCTAGCATGTCCTCCCACATGCTGCAGCTCAAACTTGGCATCATACTGCAAAATGTACCTCAAGCAGCCTGAAAATCCTCTTTTGTGTAAACACGGAAATGGACACAAATACAGGCACAGCACCAGGATCAGGAGAAATCAGTGCATGTAAGAATAAGTACATACTAGACAGACTCATGTAACCAAGGCACAAAAGACAATGCTATGGCAGGAACACATCATGACATGGCTGCTAATACACAGTGGATTCAGCTGCCTCAAAAATATTGTGATGTGTACAGAATGAACCCAAGCACATTCTTTGGTCCACTGAACAATTTAACTGACAGAGTATAGCTTTACAGTAGCCAAATAATACAGAGAGCTGCTCTCTGTGTTTTGGAGAGTCACAAAACAGCTAGCAGAGTAGCAGCACAGCTGTCAGATCACTAGCCAAGAGGGAGATGCACACACTTTAAGGAGGAACTGAACCCTGATTGCAAACATAGAAAGTTATTTTATCAGTAGACTGGATGCAAGGCAGTTTCTCCCCCTACCCCCCCAGTACTACTCTAGCCAGGCCACTGCAAATAAGGCAACACAACGCTATGCAAACGACGGCTGAAATTGGGAAGGAACAGCACAGAGAACCTAACTTACTACTGATGCAGCTACAGTGCAAGGAAGGAGCAGTATCCCTAAAACAGTCTTCTCTAGGTTAAACAATCACAGTTCAATTGACTAAAGTCTCAGAAAGGCAAGCCACAGTTTCTGCCCTAGTCCATTTCTGAAACATTTGCAAATTACAACTGCAAACTAATCTTATTTTCAGGAGCTATTCTTCTGTAGGTTTGGGAAATAAAAAGATGAAAAACATGAGCACAGAATCTAAATTCAAGTCTAGATCTCTCTTCTGGAAAAAAAACCAATATTTACAAAAACAGAGGAAAACGGGTTAAAGAAATCTTATAACACCTTTGCCTTTACTATAACCTTCATTCTTCTTTTTGTACTGGACTGGAGCACCTCCCGTATGAAGATAGGATGAGAAAGTTGGGGCTGTTCAGCCTGGAGAAGAGAAGGCTGCGTGG
>JANRGW010048333.1:0-58058 GCA_024733675.1 Psilopsiagon aymara
GGGGGGGGGGGGGGGGGGTGGGGTGTTGGAGGTAGGTGAGCTTTGAGGTCCCTTCTACCTCAAACCAGGCTGCGATTCTATGATTTAGCCAATTTCAGCTTAATTCATCAGTCACACTTTACAATAGCAGGGTGTGTGTTTATGTTCAGATGGCTTCTGTATTAATAACCATTTAGATCTATGCAAAGATTGGAAGTAAAGGAGTGCAAAATGTTGAGAGGACTGGAAGGGGCTAAATCAGGTCTCCATAGCTCACTGTCAGCATGCTTTCTGAAACTCAAAGGGAAGGTCTGCAAATGTATTAGAACCATTGCCACAAAAGAAAATACATGCATCTGTATACAAACATACAACCTGCATACTTCTGCCCTGAATAAGGTGTGAGTTGTGGCACACTCAGGAACCTCAAGTACTGAATAACCTACTCAGTTACAACCCTGGTATGGAAATCAAGTTTTAAGTGGGGGCAGACATCTGCTTTAAGCCTTGCAAGCCTCCCAGAGCATTGTAAGTTATCTTGCGTGAAAATGAGAATCAGGCTGTTTTCTGACTGCTACAGTGTTCAGTACGTGTTCCAAAAGTATTTAAAGATAACTTCTTTGTCAAGGTATGGACTAAATTGCTTTGTCTGCAGGGAAGCAACCAGAAGCAGTTCATGTGGCTACGAGCTGATTATTTTCTCTTGGTTAGGCAGCATTTATTACACTAATATTTGAAGGAAGTAAGAAAGTAGAGAAAAACCGCGTATCTTGGCATGCATAATGCTAGAAGCTGTGACGCCTTACGGCGGCCGGAGCACTACATATACGAAACACAGAGCTACCGGGACAAAAACAAACCAGAACGAGCGCCCGTCCCGCCTCCATCCGCCACCCTCGGCCCGGCCGATGCCACCCGCTGCAGGCAGGGGGCGCGGGCTGCCCGTGCACCGCAGCGCTACGGGCATCGCCGGGAAGAGGCGGCTTCCGCTTCCGCGTCCTGCTTGCGCCCATGCCGGGCGGGGGTGCGCGGGGGCTGCTCTTCCTCCGGTGATGTGGTCAGTCAGTGCCCCAGGGCGGCGCCTGAGCTGGGGCGGTACGTAGAGACACGGGGTGGCTCGGGTTGGAAGGAGCCATAAAGCACATCCAGGTTCACCCCCGCGGGTGCTGGGCTGCATCCCCTGAGCGTGAGCAGCAGATCGAGAGAAGGGATTCCCCCCGTCGTACTCTGCTCTGGGGAGATCCTCCATGCTGTTCTGATCCAGCTGTGGTGCAGCGACGCAAGAGGGACGCGGAGCTGTTGGAACGAGAAGGCCACGGCGATGCTGCGAGGGCTGGAGCAGCTCTGCTCTGGAACCAGGCTGACAGAGCGGGGCTGGTTCAGCCTGAGGAAGGCTCCTTAAGGAGAGAACTTAGAGCAGCTCCAGGGCCTAAAGTGGCTACAAGAAACCTGGAATGGGGCTTTGGACGAGGGCCTGGAGTCACAGGACCAGGGGAAATGGCTTTAACCTGCCAGAGGGGAAACTGAGATGAGCTCTTCGGCAGAAGTTCTTCCCTGTGAGGGTGCTGAGGCACTGGCACAGGGTGCCCAGAGAAGCTGCGGCTGCCCCATCCCTGGCAGTGTTCAAGGCCAGGCTGGATGGGGCTTGGAGCACCCTGCTCCAGTGGAAGGTGTCCCTGCTCATGGCTGGGGGTTGGAACTGGATGAGCTTTAATTTCCTTTCCAACCCCAACCAGTCTGTGAAACTATATATACAGAATATATAATGAAATGTATCTTGTCAGCTTTCACAGGAGTCAGGAATGCAATTTTATGTGAGGGAGTTGGGTGTTTGGTTGTTTTGGGTTTTTTTTTGGCACATAGCAATGAAAAGCATGATGGATTGGATGTAAATGATAACAGAAAGATGACATACTTAAATGGAGGAGCGTGACAGGACCCCACATGGCCACGAACTTCAGTGATTACTGAATTTGTCAAAAGAAAGATGTGGTTCATGGAAACGGAAATGAGTTTCTAATTCAGACCAAATGATTTTTCAGCTGGAAATAAAAAATGAAACCTGTATCACAAAAAAAAAAAAAAAAAAAAAAAAAAAAGGCAACATTATGATGGTGAACAAGTATTTTGATTTTTCATTCTGAAATGGAGGTCATAAGTTAGAGTGGTAACTATCCTGAGGACACTGTCAAATAGTTTCATTTATCCCAAATGCATGCTGGTTCTTGTTCTTCTTTTAAATCAGCCCTTTCTACTGCTCCAGATTGGATTTTTTTTGCATTTTCATCTTATTCTGAATTCATTTCCCTGTTTTCCCCTTTCATCAGCCAAATAAAAGCCATCTACAGGGCCTTTGCTTTAGATTCTTAAGTAGTGCTACATAAAGTGACAGTGAAAAGTCACTTGGCCATCATTATTTATTTTGTTTATTGTAACTGGAGTAAATTGTATCAGAAATAAATGCATTTGCTGTCATAGCAGCAGCAGCAAAAGTTACTCTACTCTCTCCAGTCCCAAATATTAAGGGGGGGGGGGGGGAAGTAACAACCTAACTGGAATCATAAAGTGCTTTAGATTTTATTATCCTGAATTTTGAAGGAGATTTATTTCACCTATTTCTCCCTCCTCCCTCTTTTCTTTTTCTTTCAGTGGAAGCTGGTTCTCATTAAACTTTGTTTCTCATGGGCATGCTTTTAATAAAAACAGCGCAACATCACAAAATTCACAATAAAAGTACAAGAGAAAAATCAGTGCATCTCTTGAGGGGGCTGTGAGGAAAGATGCCCTAATGTCAAAATGACATGGTTTAGACTTAAAATTGCATCATAGGGATTGTAGCCATCCCATATTCAAATTTAAAATGAGCCTTGCACCTTACAGCTCTACATCTGGATATCTGATACATGTGAGGTCGGGTGGAGTGAAGTGGAACAACTAGTTTGTAACATCTTGTAGATATAAATAAGGAAATACAGTAAAAATAGCAGAAACCACAGTTGTGTTCTATGAACAAGCTCACAGCTATGGTTATTTCCATCACAGAGATATATAGCCCTTACAGAATCAGGTTTGTGCCTGAGCTTTATCTTGTCTAGGAATCATTGCTTTACTAAGAAAGTAAAGACCATCATATACTATTTTTTGCTAAGGCCTGCATTTTTCTTTAACTTTGTGATTTCCTCACTAGCTTCTTGCAAGCACTACTTTTCAAAGCAACTTCAGATGGAGGAATCTATTTTAAGGCCTTTGTTAATTCAACATCAGTGAAGTTGGAGAGAGACAAAAATGAAGTCATTCTTTGTTTTGAAGTTATTTATGTCATATTCAACAGTGGTGGAAATTCTGCAGACCTCTGCTGCTTTTCTCAATTCTATTCCTGCAGCTTTGTGCACGTATTAATTCCTATGGCTTTCCTTTTTTAACTGAAGATGATACGAAGTGTTCCGTTCCCTTTTCTGGGGTCTTTTTTGCCTTCCTTTAAGAATTTCTCCATCTGGATGTGTGCTCAGCCCTTGTTGGGAATCATACATAGAGGAAAAATCCATGATGGGCATCCCATTTGTTGTCTTTGTGTGTTTGGATAACTGCTTTAGTCCCAGCCATGCAACTTATTTTATGTGGATGTACTCCAGAAGCAAAGCAGTAAAGGGGGAATTAGCAGTGTATTGAAACACAAGAAATGGCATAAACATTCATTTTTCCTGTGCTTAGGCATGCTTCTGCAGGTGATTTTAAATGTTTTCTTCAGTCAGGGTCTGTTAGAATCTTGGATATCTGATCTGGTTTTCCTTCAGAAAATGTGATAATAGAAACCTCCATCCTAAGCTAGAGTTGTCTCTAGCCATCCTTTTGTTAGTTTTGTTTATGATCATATTGCACATGTGACTTTTAGCCAAGTATTCTTTGTTGTGGTTTGCATAGTCTCATGTGATTTTAGGTTTTAAAAAGTCTCCCCTATTCTCCTGGTATCATACAGTACATAGTGCAAAGTTTTATGCTTGGCACATAGAGCAGTTCATCTCAAAATTACATGTTATTTGCTTAATTTGGGATTTCTATTTACACTAACTCTAAATACCCGCTTAGATCTTATGATCAGCTTCCAATTTATTTCTACTGTAGCATCTGGACAGTTGCTATTTATGTTTCCAGTTTTTCCAGTGCATTCATTCTGGTGCCCGTGTCCATCTCATCACAGCTGCACTGTGAATTCACATTGCCAGAATAATACAAGTGTTAAAAATACTTTTAAGTAAGTCATACATTTTTGTATGTGTGAGAAAGGCTTGAACACTTCAGCTCTTAGTCTCTAGGCTGCTGGGTCACTAAGGAGAATCCACAGACTCAAGTGGCTCTACCATGAGCTGACAAGGCACTTCCTCAGCATCAAATGGTCTGTGTTTCTGTGTTTGTGAACAAGGTGGGAACAGACCTTATCCGAACCTTTGCTTATACCAAAGCCCTGAAGAGCAAAACATACTGCTTTTGCTGGAAGGGGAACTTGAACATACTGCTGCAGGGCTGCAGCCATCACTTGCTGGCTGCAGTAACAGCATGCCGATCTTGTGCTCCTCCATGTAATTTCATGTTCTGGCTTCTCCCAGCTTCTTTTGTGGCAAGACAGCTCTAGCCCTTTTATTTCAAGCAGCAAAATTCAGTTTTCACCTATATTGTCTATGTGGCAGCTGTGCCTTTGAGACAGGTATATAGACTGTTCTTCCTCAAAGCATAAAAGAACTAAACTCCTAAGAAGAGGAGCCACAAATGCAAATATATCTCAAACCCCACAAGCAAAGAAAGAAAAAGTAAATTGACCTCTGCAACTTAGGTAAGTGCTGTTATTATTGAGGTATCAAATAAAAAGAAAGTACCCATGTGTTCTCTAACAGTTTGTCCAGTGTTGAAAGAACAGGAGAGCATAGGCATGATATTATGGCATGGGGCAAAACAAGCTTTAAAATACTGCTTCAGGAAGGGCTGATAAAACACTTAGGCTAGTCTATGGAAAACACATGAACCTTTCAGAACAGCAAACATTATAGCAAAGACTTTCCAAACAAGACTTTGAAGCATGATTCTTGCTAAAAAATTAGTAGGAGCTGTGCATCCACATCTTTAAAGGCTTTGAAATCTCAGCCTACACTATTTCTTGTTACTGTTTTCCCTCATCAGCCATATATGAAGGAAAACATTTTCTGTGACTGAAAACACAAGTAGTTGTCCATCCAGAACTACTGGAAGCCATGCCAAGTTGTCTTAAGTGCTAGGCAGGCTATATGGTACATACTAATGCATTTAATAACAGCTGAAAAATGTGTAAAGCCTTGTAAAGGAAATTAGGGGGCACAAGTGTTAGACTTTTTTATGTTCATGCAAAAAAAGCACAGTTGTATATTGTAAAATGAAGGAGCAAAAAAGCCCAAAGACTTTAACCATCTGAAACAATCTAATCATCCTCTGGAAATGCACTGTTTGGGGTGACTGTGTTAACTGAAAATGGAGTGATTAAATTAAGTCAGGCTGATAAATCTCCTGAGTACTACTAACTTGTTTGTAATATCATTGAAGATGAGTAGTACGACTGGTGTATCAAGTCTAAAAGCTCTGACATTCAGAGGAAGATAATTGAAGGCTGCCATTCCAAAGCCCAGGGTATGTGTTCAGATGTTATTGATGCAAATTTTACAGCAACAATTTGCATCAAGATAAATTAATTCCTCTTTTGACTGCCTTGGGTTCAATCCAGGAGAGAGCACAGGAAGAAATGGTAATAGATTTGTAAGTGACTACGTATCAACCACGACTTTAAGGCAGGGCAGGGAGTAAGATAAATGTAACAAAACTGCTCTCTCCCACACAGCTTTCACACCAGAGAGCACCAGTGAAGACCAATGGACATTTTGTCTCATAAAAGCATACAGAAATGCAGTTACAGACGGAACTGAAGTGATTTTCAGTGGAAAGACCCCTGATTGAAGGAAGTCCGATTCCAGCGGACCCTAAGAAGCACAGAGTACCAGTGTAAGAATTACAGCTTACTTCAGCTGTGTGAGAACTCAAGAGTGGATTTTGATATACCATAATTTTAACTATAAAGTAGTAAATAATTCAGGTATGTGTTGTTCTTAGAAGCTGACTGAAAGACAGTGTAGACTGTAATTAAAGACATCATGAACTTCTCCAGTTCTGTATTATTGTTCTCAGACATATTAAAATGGTTTAAGACAGAGACCTAGGCAAAAAAAGCACAGAAGTAGTTCTAGTTTGAGGTGATAAATACCTATGAATGCACTGCCTTTGAGAGAGTAGATAACAGACCTCTGACACAAGGGAAAGATTTTTTTGACACCTACTTCATCTCTTCTATGAAGCTCTCAGAACATGGAAGTTAAGGATCTAGAGAAAAGCTGCAGCCGTTCAAAGAACTGTATCACCTCCTTTTAGGAGGTTATTTGTTCTAAATATCATCAATTACACCTTTAGTTGCAAGCATTTGCCCTTCTTTGTCTTCCCGTTTGATTTGTTCTCCTGCAGTAGTTCACTAAATTAAAACAGATGCAGAGCCAGCTGAGTACTCCTTGCATATCTGAAGGACAGTCATTCATCTTGTCACCCTTTCTCCTAACCACCCTTTTCCAAATGCAGGAGAGTGCAAAACGTTAATGCAGGTAATCATGAAGCTAGTGAAAACAAGACTCAACCACAGGAGATTGTCTAGGACGCTGAACCTAAAGCCACTCAAAAATCACTATGCATGGCATGGCTGGCAGGCTTCACAATGGAAATTAAAATCCAACTGTTAGACCAAAATGATACAGCATGGCTGTGGGATTTTAATTCAACAGATTAGTCAACACAGTCCCTGTATTAACCTGTTTTCCAACCTAAAAAGGCTTAAAATACCAGATTTTGCTGGATGTGCTTGTAGAACTGAATTTTATGTTAACAGAGCTAAAAAATACTGCAGTAGAGAGCTGTCTAATACACTCTGCATTGGGAGAAATCATCATCCTACTGTTCAGAGAAACCTCTGGCAAACTTCTCAGGTAGGCGTTCCCACAGGTTTTTCTTAGTCACAGAATAGTTAGGGTTGGAAAGGACCTTAAGATCATCTAGTTCCAACCCTCCTGCGATGGGCAGGGACACCTCCCACTAAACCATATCACCCAAGGCTCTATCCAATCTAGCCTTGGACACCACCAGCGATGGAGCACTCACAACTTCCCTGGGCAACCCATTTCAGTGCCTCACCACCCTTACAGTAAGTCCCTCTGGTTGTGACTATGGAGAGCAAGGACCAGCTTCTGTAGTTCCCACAGAAGTCCCTAAAGCCTCATTGACCAACCCCAATATCAATGACTAATAAGGATCTTGGGCATGAGACCACTTTTAATTCTTTATTCTTAGAATTATCATCACTGATTATTGTTAGTTTATATGTGTTGAACTGATGGTGCATAGTCTGAGTATGTTCTGTGTATTTGAAAAGGTCTTTTCACTAATGATTCAAAATACCATTTATTGCTCTGCATTTCTGGCATACCATTAAGTCAATGCATTCGTTGTGCTTCTATGCAGGAGGCTTAGAAAATAATGCTCTCCAAATAATTTGTCTTCTGCACTGCTCATCTCCATGATAGGTAATTTGGACATAAATGTGTTTTCTAAATGTGAAACACAAGGCAGCCTACAGTCATCATGGCTTCTCATCCGTCTCATCAGAGTAACACTATTGGAAGGCAGTTGAGAATCTTCACTGCCATCTTCCCCTGGTTTCTCCTGGGACAATAGCAAATAAAGACTCCAATTATGCAGGTGTTTGATGCATGGGCAACTTGTTCCCAAAGGTCTTGATTCTACAAAGCAGTAGGTGTTTTACAGTTGCAGAGCCACTGAAATACTTAAGCACTGATTTAACTTCAAGCAGGCAAGCTACTGATTTCAATGAAACCATTGGCATAACCGTATCTCAAACCACCACACAGCCAACATTTCTGATTCAGGAAAGTGCCAATGCACACGTATAGCTTTACATGTAATCAAGAAAGCCCCCTAGCCTGAGGTTAGGCAAAAGACTCACAGCGCTGAATATCCATGAGAGAATACACTTTTTGCTACCAAGATGATATAAAAATGTAACACGCTGACAAAAGGCATCATATACACTTACCAGCTCAGTGATCTCATTTTCATATATTCCAAATGTAAAAGAGGTACATTAACAAATTTTTGCAACTCAGCATAGTTAAAAGTGGATTTGAATTACCTCAGGCTGTTCTTTCCTTGCTCTCACACACAGATAAAACCAAATTAAGGCAGTACTCCTGCTGCTCACAAAGACATTACAGCTCTTCTGTCACCCTGGGTTTCTTTGTAAGGCTGGGAGTCTAGTGAACTAGCTGCAAAAGACCCTGCAGCTGATCTCAATTTGAGGACAAGCTGAACTGTAGCTCTGTAACAAGAACTTTGGGAGCAGCACAAGGATTTTGTCAGAAGCTGCTTTGAGGGGTGAGTCTCATAGAAGGGTTTGGAAGCACCTCAGGAGATCATTTGGTTGTCCAAAGGCAAGATTAGCTCTAATTGCATTCACTAATGCATGTTCAACCTGTTCTGAAAGACTTCCAGTAACAGACATTGCTCCTTATCTTCTCTAGGCAAGGCAGTCTTGTGCTTCTCTACCCCTCTTTGAATATCTTAGATGTGATAGGTAACTCTCCCTTCCCTTGCTATTAAAATAGAAATAAAATATTAAATAAAAGCCTGCAGCAGATACAGAAGGGTTTTATTCCTTGCTTCTTTATATTCTTCATATATTTGAAAACTTTTTTGTATCTGCCCATGATTTTCATTTCTCCAGCCTAAACAGACCTAATTCTTTCCCATTTTCATAGAATCCCAGACTGGTTTGGATTGAAGGAACCTTAAAGCTCATCCAGTTCCAACCCCCTGCCACAGGCAGGGACACCTTCCACTGGAGCAGGTTGCTCCAAGCCCCATCCAACCTGGCCTTGAGCACTGCCAGAAATAGGACAGCCACAGCTTCTCTGGGCACCCTGTACCATCACCTCAGCACCCTCACAGGAAAGAGCTTCTGCCTAAGAGCTCATCTCAGTCTCCCCTCTGTCAGGTTAAAGCCATTCCCCCTTGTCCTGTGACTCCAGGCCCTTGTCCAAAACCCCTGTCCAGGTTTCCTGTAGCCCCTTCAGGCACTGGAGCTGCTCTAAGGTCTCCCTGTAAGGAGCGTTCTCTTCTCCAGGCTGAACCAGTCCAGCTCTGTCAGCCTGGTTCCAGAGCAGAGCTGCTCCAGCCCTCGCAGCACCTCTGCGGCCACCTCTGCACTCACTCCGGCAGCTCTACATCCCTCTTGTGCTGTTGCCACAAAGATGAATCAGGACTGCAGAGGGAGTCTTACCAGAGCATAGCCAAGGGGGAGAATCCCCTCTCTTGACCTGCTGCTCATGCTCCCAGGGATGCAGCTCTCTTTATTATCTTGGGGATCCTGGGATCCAAGATTTAAACCACCTTTTGCATCTAAGCAGCCCTACCACATTCTGTGTGTGCTGTCAGAAAAATCCATCACTGGTCCACTGAACTTAGTGACTGGATTAGAGGAAAAGCAGCAGAAGCAGAAAGAGTTGGCTAAATAAGAATGATATATCAAAACACCCAATATTTTAATGAAAGAAACTGAATATCCACACATTTGCACTTCTGTACATTTTTTTGTGATATATATATAATTTTAAGCTGTTTACAAATAACATTTAATGCTTCAAATATTACATAATGTTGATATTATATTTCTAGCAGAAATAAATATATTGCACTTAAAAAGAAACTTTTCATAGATGTTACTTCATAGTTTATGTTCACAACTTCTTTTTCCATAAAAAGATTTCCCCCTACCCCCAACCCCATACACACAAACACACACTTCAGTACATGGTGAATGTGCTCACGCAATGCATTATAAACAACAAAGTCAACACAGCAAACAGCAGAACTGTGGTACATTCTGTTAAAGAGATTACATCCAGTTTTTTACCTTCCTTGTTTTTAAACCAAATCTTTCCTCATGTTTCTGAAGGTACAATTAGAAAACAAAAAAGGAAAGAAAAGATTGTTTAAATGTGCTAAAGGTAAAATACAGCAAACTGTATTTTCTGTCCTTAAACTATCATAAAAGGTTACTTCAGAGTTTACTTACATCACTGCTTAGTTTTCTTTTAAAAAGATAAAACAAAGAAAAAGAAGTTGTCATTTAATAAACTAGAGATTATATGCAAGGACAGTTTGTTACAGAGTATTACATAAATCCTCTGGCCAGCAAGTGTTTAGTAAAGAAACCACATCTCCTGCAGCAGAAAATGCTCTGTAAGGAATAGTGAGAATAAGATCTCGCTAAATCCAAAGCTGATCTTGCAGTGAGTGAATGTCATTCCTCTGCAGATGATGAATATAAGCACTGTGGCCACAACTCCCTCCTAGATAAGGATCCCTAAGCATACAATAATCTCTCTGTTGGTTTTACCCCTTATGTAGGGTTAAATTGCCACAATTTGTATTAACTTACAGTTTTGGAAAGGTCCCCAAGTTTTTGCAGTAATCTTCATTGATATTTCTCTTTCCCTATAGTAGACACATATGAAGAGGATGCAGTCCATAATTGAGTTGCCAGCCCAAACATTTTTAGTTTAAAAGAGGTTCATTTTCAAATGCTGGTTAGTGCTTGCTCGGTTCTGGAAGCAACAACATCTTCTTATGTGTACACACTCATGCAGTGTCCTGGTCTCCAGGGGTAGAGCCTTCTGGGAGATCTGCAATTGCATTTTGTAGATTGTGCTACCAAGGATGTTAGTTGTTATACAACTTACCATCTTTGTACTCATGAAGAAGCATTTCCACTATTAAACTTTATGCCTTTATCCGCTAAGGCTATGCTTGTTTGTCAGTTTATACCTAGAAGATTACCACTGAAACCCAGTTGCATTGAATTTCTCTCTTTGACAGTGCCTCAGGCCATACAAAGCAATAGTGCAAACCAAATTTAAAATGGAGGGGTTTATGTCTAGCTTCAATCAGTGCTCCAAAAGTAGAATTAAAAAAACCCCAGACAAATGCATCTAAGTCAGCTTGTTAGTCTTTGGGGTGCTTTTGTTGGATTAAATACCTGACGCTGTTGACTATGTATGGATAAAAGAGTAATCCAGAAAACACCCAAAAGTACTTGTAACACTTCGGAGGATAATCTTATCATTCTCTTTGAAAAACATATTCAGGCATGTTCTCTCCACCCTGCTTAAAAAAATCCCCACAACATAAACCAGCACCAGTTTGCTCAGCCAAGAGAGCTCATAAAGGTGAAGAGCACTTCTTATGAGATACAAAATGTGAATTATATTGGAAAATGAACTCTAGTTATTATTTGGCATTCCCAGACCATCTACCAGCAACAGATGTTCTGTCCTGAAAGTGATGAAATTTTGACGGCAGTACAGCAACTCCTTAAATAAATTACTGATTGTTGGCAAAGTAGTACAGACAGTTTGGTTTGGGGGTGTTTTTTTGGAAAGGCAGTTTTACTCCTTAACCAATTAATTACGAATCTATATTGATTTAATTCTAATTGTGAAATCAATGATAGCACTGATTTGTAGCAGGGGTTTAGTCTTGGTTTTTTGTAGAGTTCCTGTGTTGTTGCTGTCACTGCAGTTCATTGTTCTTACAGTTACACTTTATTTTTAGGTGAGAATGTTGAATGAAATCCCATCTCTGTTACAGTCAAGCTGACTTCAGGGGGGCAGGAATTGTAATTCTGGCATCACTCCCATGCTGCCCTCTGCCCACAGGAAGGTGAGAGGGACAGGGAGAAGCAGCCTTGTGAGGTGACAAGACCTCTTCATTGGGCCTCCTGTGGTCTCTTGTGAACTTAATCCCTTCAGCCTCAACTCTATGCAACAGGTTTTGGAGGTAGAATTACGGGGGCAAAGAAGAGGAGGGGAGAACTAGACATACCTATTGACCTTTTTCCTGGGGAAGGCTCTCACAAGCTGCCTTCATTCCCTCACTTGGGATGTGCCCATAATTCCACATTAGTGGGAAACCCAATGGGTTTCTGATGCAAAGGAATGAAACCATTGGAAGGAACAGCATATACCAGAGAACAGCATGAGGAAGAATGAGCCCACTGAGAAAGATAGATCTGACTGGAAAATCAAGCTGTGGACTTTGGCAGATAGTTCTGCATCATCTATAATATGAAACCACAGTGAATTTGGATGAGGAACTGGCCTTATCCTGTTTTTATACAGGGACAGTCTGCGGCCACCATATTGTTTCAGGTGCAAATCACATTTTATAATGAAAAGCACTTGTCTTTCATTTAACGTTTTTGTAGCTGATGTTGTCAAAATCCAGTGGCGTTCTCCAGGAACAGCCTGGAGGGTTTTCTCTAAAGTGGGATCAGGGGCATTTCAGCATGTCAAATATTGGTGTTTTCAGGGTAGGGACAGGGCTAAAGAGATTATGCAGTTTATTTCTCTGAATTTCCTTCACAAAGGAGGGACAGGTCAATGTATGAGCAGGCTTTATATGGCACGTAAGGCATGTCTAAATCAGCCTACCTATTCCAGACTTACTTCTGGAGTTGTGTAAAAGCTGCCTACTCACTTCACCATTAAAGCTACCGGCCTGAATTCTGAACCTGACCATGTCCCCTGTAACTCCAGATAAGTTAATGGAGCTGCAGAAGGAAACAGACAAAGCAAATGCTTTAGTGCATGTCATCAGAAGGCTTTAATACAACTCTAACCAAAGTCAAGCAACTGAGAGGGATTGAAACCTGCTTCCATATCTCCTTCCCTGAAATTCCCATTTCTGTGGAAGCATGTATGTACTTCAAGAGTTATGTTGTTATGGGGCCAGTATCATCCAATTTCCTGAAAAATAGGGGGTTTATATCAATACGGGTCATTGGTAGACACAACCTTGCAGCATGCACTTTTCAGGTAAACCTGATAGCCTGGAGCAAAATCTATTATTTGGATACATTGAGCCAAATTCAGTGTCTGATTTCAAGCCTGGGCCTATTATAATCATTTGTGGAACTCTTTGTAGTAGCTCCGAACCTAGAAACTGTAACTAAATGTTCAGTTTCTTTCATATACAGAGAACAGAAGTTGCAGATTGCCTCAGGTCAGTTTTTAGCAGCAGGTCCAACAGAGAGCAAAGGGAAATGAGGACGACACTGCTACCAGGAAAATAATAAAGAGGTTCTTACTTGTGGGATGCAAATACTGGCCTACAGTGGAAAAGTGGGAAAAGATTAACATTGTCGTTGCTCTGTGTGATGGGGCAGCTAAGATGAGGCAATGGGATTTGCCTTGCACTTCGCAGAGATGGGAGACAGGTGACTCAGGATACTCCACTCTGCTTCTTACCATATGATTCCAGCACACTCTGGTCAAAAGTAGAGGAGAATAGTGCCAGAAAAGCTTGGTTTCCATTCTGTGTTCCAGTTCTACGTAGATCTTCAATATATGAGATTGGATTGCTATTTGGTTTTTATCAGTAGATGTGTTACTGCCTGTAACTTGGACACAACTCTAGACATAAACTCTGTGTTGACTCATTTACAATGATATCCCAGATCCTGCCACGTGGAAACCAGCATTGCACTGGTACTCTTTTCAGCAGTGTAAAGGATTCATGCCAGCCCACTGAAGAGGTGTAATTTTTAATTACACCTCCACAGTTCTTCTGTTGCATCAGACATAACATACTAGGAAAAGTAGACAGGACTGAATGAGAACCCTAATTACTAACTGGAAAATAGCAAATATTAGTCAAAGTTGTATGTGAGGCTCTGCACTGATATTTTCCCAAGGAAACTCCACCATTCTACCAGGACATGGAAAGCCAGACAGTACAGCCCTCATTTTCCTGGCCACAGATTATAGTAACAGCCATGACCAAACCTAAGAAAAACAGAACAAATAGAAGAATACTGCAATGCCACTCATCTTACTTCAGTCCCTTGATTATAATTTGACCTATAGGCTGATCTAGCCTGAAATTTGGTTACCCTGATACACATTTGCAGTTAGAAACAGGTTTTCAGTGGCAAGCACAGCAGCAAACAAACGTTGTTTTAAAGACTTGGTATCTTGGGTATCTAAGTAACAGGTTTTCCCAAATCAGTGTTTTTCTTCATCATACCTTTATAGATAGTTACATTGCTCCTTCTAGGATAGAGGACAAACTCCTGTTTAAACTGAAGGACAGAATAAATACATCATTACTGCTATAGTCCTGTAACACAGTTCAGGGTGTTGGGTTTTCTCTTTTTGAACTGATAAGTGTTTTGTGAAAGAAGCAAATAAAGAAAGACTCATTGATAATTACCTCTTTGGGATTATAGTAGCAACTAAAATACTGCTTTTTGGTGAATATAAGCCAGTCTTTTAAAAAGGACAGTGGTCTTCTCCACTTTGTCCCATTCCCAGCAAATGTGTGCTGAGATGGCTAAAACATGCTCAAAGTTGCAGCAATACATTTTTCTGCCTAGATGCTCATCAGTCACAAGAAGAGATGAAGATGAGTAAGAGTATTGCCTGTTTGAGATTTGATCTAGCATATGAAAAGAAAAAGACTTATACACAATTAATCTGTACACTGCTGCATAAACATCATCTCTTTCCGCTAGGTATAATGCACCTTTGGAATGAGCTGCGTGCGGTGAAACATCCTGGGAACTTAGGGATCCATTTCAGCTGTGTTACACATAAGATCTGGGAGCAGCTCCAAGCTGCACGCTCTCTTCTCGTGATCCCTCAATGGAGGAATCTATATCCATAATGCATGTTTCTTAGCTGGTTTGTGACGAGTTCAGCACTCCTGCCACAGGAAGGTCCCTCGTATCTTTTCATGCCAAACTTGCGCATTAAAAATCTCACATTTCGCTTGTCTTACATCACTCATACAAATGGAGTCATCACTGCAGAGGAGTGGCGCAGTCCCTGGATAGCTGCATAAGGACCCTGCTGGAAATAATGGTGGTACCTGGGCATGTGGAAGGAAGGGAAAGTGGGGCCACTACCTTGCATAGAGCTGGCTATAGCAGAGGGTGTGAGAGGCATTCCCAGGCGGCTGTACGGAGGCAGAGATCCTTGGATTGGATGAGGAATGGGTGTAGCTATGGATGCAGTGCTGGTACCCAGGGCACTCAAAGACTGTGGATGCTGAAATCCAGGGAAACTGGTTGAGGAGGATACCCAGGAACTGAGGGACAGGTTGTCAGATGTTGTAAATGCTGACCCTGCAAGCGAAGAGAAATAATGTCTGATGCTTCATTCTTCAGGCAATATGCAAAGCTGGTAACAAAAAGGGAGAAAAAGAGCCTTTCACAGCAAGGCTGATTTTAATGACAAGTTGTCATGGGAAATACTTCTCTCTCCTTTTATATTTCTTTATATTATTATTTGCCAGTTGTCATCCTTTATCATGTATTCATGTTGCACTGGCTTGAGCAGTAAAATCAGTTTTTTGTGTATGGGACACCTTTGGTATTAAACCCTAAAGAACCTTATAATGCTGGCTGTACATACTGAAGCAGCCACTCTGATGTGGAATCTCACTGCATTACAACCGTGTTTTGAAAAGGTGCTTTAGCTTTTTACATCACATCCTCAGTAGAACTGTTTAGGGTTTTCCCCTCAAATTTTAGTTTGACAAAAAATGCAGAAGAATGTCATTTGCGCTACAAGTTTCCTCCTCCCTTTTATTTCATCCCAGTAGAACTTGTCAGTACGGCATCTTTTCACTCAACCTGACTTTTCCAAAATACAGAAAACAAAAGCCCTAAAATGTCAAATCATTTGTTATTTTTCCTACTGAAACAGCTCTGGGAAACAGCACTAATGCTAGAGGGGGGTGTGTGTGTGTGTGTGTGTGTGTGCAGTGAAATGCACAGGAATATTAAGAACTGGCTCTCAGGATAATTATTACTTCTGATCAAATAGGAGCAGTTTGTTTGGTGTTTTCTTAATCTGAAAAGTTCCAGAAGTTATTTTCACAAATTATCTCTTGAAAATACTTTTCCTCTGAAGTCTGCAGAATCATTAAAAAGGAAAAATCATTACAACTAATTACATATTTTATATGAATTGGAGGGGAAACAATAATTTGTTTGGTTAATTGTACGTGATCGTCATTAGATCGTAATGTCGCAGTGTTGCCCTTCACCTCTGCAGTTCCTCTGTGCATCTGCTCATCATCAGATGCCTGATTTCTAGAAATAGGAATACATAAAATCCTACAAATAAACTCTTGATTTCTATTCAAACAATAATTCAGCTCACGTCCCTTCTGTATTTTCTTTCTTGACCAACTTTGTCCATTGAGAAAATGTTTCTTACTATAAAAGAATAAATCTACTGGCAAGGATATTTGGCAAAATGTGATTTCAGTTCTGTATTGCAGAACATTCTGAGACAACACGTTTTACAACAGGTATTAATTTCATAAATCTGGTTCTAGAGGATAGGTTCATCCAGGTTGTGAAAAGAAAAAGTATGGGGACAGCTATCTGTTAAGGTAGACTTACTGGAATGACACATGCAAACCAACTGTGGCCATATACTCGAAACGAAACTGTAAGCGAACAACAGTAGAAAAGCAAAAAAGGAAAATGATTTGTTTAAAATCGTAAACCTCTTTAGGGTTGTATTCTCAAATCAGAAAGAGAGCTACTTGTGATTAATTCCTCCCCTGCTTAACAAAACAAGTAAAATGGCCCAGTAAAGAATTATGTAGATCAGCAGTGGAAATAGGCTGGAACCAACCTTCTCCCTACCACTGAACCAAATCCAAAATGCTGGGAAGTTTGGATCCAGAGCCAAATTACAAGGTTAACACTGTACTCACAGACCAGAGCAAATCAGGGAATATCTCAGCATTATTGCACTACAGGGGAAGTAGGATGGAAATCTGGATTTGCCTGGAAGGTTTACATTTGGCTGTGTTCCTGGTGGCTACTATGAAACCTGTGTGTGGATGCTGGAGTGCAGGCACCCAGACATTATGCATTAAAGAGTTTTAATTGGATTTATACATTTCGTATCTGTTAATTCCTTTGGAAATAGACTTCCTGTAATAAATATGATACTGAAGGCTAGCTACTTCCATCTTTGGGTGGCTGAAATTGGCTGAGCTGAGAATGCTTTAGGTGGCTGCTGAAGTAATTAGAAATAAATAGTGGGGATAAACTTCCTTTGTTACACACAGAATAAAGTATGTGATTCTTTCTGTGAGTGATCATTAAATGATTAGAGAAACAGAACAAGCTGAGAGAGCTGGGCTTGTTCAGCCTGGAGAGGAGAAGGCTCAGGGAAGACCGGAGAGCAGCTTCCAGAGCCTAAAGGAGGCTTATAAAGAAAGATGGGGGCAAACTTTTAGTAGGGTCCGTAGCAAAAGGACAAGGGGAATACTTTGAAACTAAAAGAGGGAAGATTAAGACTACATATCAGGAAGAAAGTATTTACAATAGGAGTGGTGAGGCACTGGCACAGGTTGCCCAGGGAAGCTGTGGCAGCTTTCAAGGCCAGGTTGGACGGCGCTTGGAGCAACTTGGTGTCCTTGCTTGTTGTAGGAGGGTTGGACAAGATTACTTTCTGACTAAAACTATGGTATTAATCCCATGAGGAACATATATAAGTTCCTTTCCTCCTCCAGCTGCAATTGTCTCTAATTGCAGCTTAGTACTCCAAAAAGTCTCTCATACCACGTTTGCCAGCACCAAGGAAACATGCTCTGGTAATTCTGAGTCTGCTGAGGCCTCAGAGAGCTTATAACACATAGAACCCAGTAGTGTGTATATATTTGGCTGTCATATATATGGAAGGACTTCCCTCAACTTTGCAAGCAGGGTAGTTTTAAAATGCAGCAGCAGAAATGAAAATGTCTGTGGAGTCTCTATAAGATCATTATTTCTCTTCTCATATCTTGGAGGCCTTTTCCTTAGTTAAGTGCACCAGACCTAAACAGAGAGTGAGGGCAGTAAGTACCAGTTACTCAACTGCAACAGCAGTATGTTTTACCCTCTGTGCATTCCTCTGGTTGCCCAGAACAATCACGTCCTGTGCTAGCATATGGCTCCCAGATTAGAAAAAAATGGGTTGCCACAACTCAGCATCTTCCTCACTTATTCATTTGCCAGATTGCGAGCAAATGCAGAACCATACCCTGTAAGATCAACTGTTATAAACTGTTCTTTCTTCCTATGACACCTTTCTAGGCATTCTTTTCAGTAGACAGGGGCTTTAATAGCAAGCTCTCATACTGAGGTTCAACTTGTTCACTTTGTCACTTCCAAAGAAGGGTATCATACCAGGGAGAAACATAATCCTTGGAGAGAAGGTGCCTTGCTCTGAGCGCTTCTGGCAAAGGAAAAATTTAACACTGTCTTTAACAATGACTGGCCTAGGATCAAAGCTGACGTGAAGCGAGGTAATCCCCCAGAATGTGAAAGGATGGCATCATACCAGCTGAGGAGTTGCTCCAGAAGCTCTGCAATCTAAGGGACTGCTCTTAGAACAGACGTGTATGAACAAGGCCACCTAATCACAGCTTGTTGAAGAGCAACTCACAGTTAAAAATAAGCGTTTCCTCTGCACAAGTCGAAGAGCTTATGACCAGAAATAATGCTCTTATCTTAGCAACACTGTATGAAGTTAGAGGACAAGACAAGGGCACTGCCAGTTGGAAGGCAGATAGAACTGCTTTACCTCAAGTGGCTGCTGCATATCAGGCAGGTCACAAAGTCAACATGCAAAGTATAATGCAACACAAGTTTATGCTAGTGATCCCACAAGATGGGTTTCAGATTTATTTCCAGTGGCAAATAATGACAAATGCAATTTGTCCAGGGACTATCCCACAAAGAACAAGTGTCCTGCTAAAGTAGACAAACCATTTGATAAAGCATTTGAGCTAAATTGCCTCAACAGGAAGGGCACCTTTTAGAGACCAAGAGATAACAACGGAGCATCAATTTTCCAGGGAGCTATGGACATTTCTTCCTGTAGAGGCAAAGCAGGTTAACCACAGGCTGGTTGAAGGTGGTCATAACTAAGTCCTCTGTTGCTGGAGAAGCAACAAATGGCATATCTACATGGCACTTTACAAATGGGGCTGAGTCCCAGCTAGTAAGTCCTGCCAAGGGATTGGGAGTGTTAGCTTGCTTTCAGCACCATGGTAATGGCGTTGCCTTTTTTTCAGCCTTCTTGAAGAGGAAGAAGAGATAGTTCTCTTCTGATGGCAAAGGCTGTATAAGACATCTCAAGATGCTTTCTGAGCTAGCCACCCACCCTATGGGGTGCTGTGGGCATATAAGATGTCCAGAAAAGCCACAAGGTAGCAGGTATTCTCCTTACAGGACTTCCAAGGCAGAGAGGCACACCAGAGAAATGCTTTAGAGCACCACAGTACTGGTTGTGGTCCTGCTTTTCCCAACCATAAATAGGTCACCACAGTTTACCTCATGAGCACATTTTCCTACCTCTACTTTGTGTTGCCTGGCTGTCATCTCCAAGATCATCCTCTCCTCCATAGGTTCGAATGGGGGATCGGGCATAGGAATGCTTTTGGATAAGGCTCTCCACGCTTTCTCTGTGAAAGGAAACAACCTATTACATCAGTAACATCCTAAACAAGCCTCTTGATTCATTAGATTCAATACAATGAACATGCTGCCTTTTCCCTGTCCAGATCACAGCTTTCTCACACACTCTCCAAAATTACTTAACAGAAAGGTTACCTCTTAGCACTGGAAATGCTGAACTTGGCCTGTGGTGTTTTAACGTTACTGATTACCTCTTACCTGCGAGGTACTGCTTCTTCAGCAAAGTTGAGAGAACTTCCCAGTTCATGTCCTGTATTCAGCCTCAGACAGTGGATGTAAGACTAGCAGTGTTCACAGATTTGAATAAGCAAGACCTAGCGTTATTTGTGATGAATGATCATTCTGGTTTCAAAGAGACACCTGTGGTCCAGCTCCTTTTGAACAGGCTTTCACATCACACATGACCACTTCATGTCATGCTTCCCCATTTATCTGAAATCAGGCAAGAGGTAGATGCATCCAGAGACAGCTCAGCTCTAACCACACTCTCTCAGCATCGGAGTTGAGGCCAGTTCAGAGCAGGAAGTCCACAGATACTACTGATCCCGTGCCATGTCTATTCTGGGAGGTCAGATGTGCCTTCCAGGCCCCTGCCTCGCTGGTGGCACAAAGCACTGAAGTCACCCAAACAATTTTTAAATAGAAGGAAGGCATATCTGTGTGATAAGCCATAGCAGTTTGTAAGGAAGGTCCAACTTTACATGTTCCCAGTGCATTTCCATGTAAGTAGGTGGCATTGTACTGAAGAGGAATAAGACCTAGGCACAACTCCAAAATGGCTTTGACCTTCTGTTCTAGAAGAAATCTAGGTAGTGATAGCTGTTTAAATCTGTTTTGCCTGACTTGACTATTTGGCCATTCCTACTTGCTAATGCCCTTCACTTGGAGAGTGTAGCTGTTGCAGAAATCCTGAGGAAAACCATTTTCCAAGTAACACAGTAAATCACAGTGGCACATGCTTTCCTTTCCTACAAAAAGCCCATTATGGTCATTTTGTCCTTGGTCTCTCCCTGGCATCATTACTTATGCTGGTCTCCTCAGACAAAAAGTAAATAACGAGGGTATCTTATCAAAGTGATTTACTTGTGTCAGGGTTGGAAGTGGGCTGAAAGCAATGGCAGTTCCTACGTTGAGGATGAGATAATAGGATTACTGCCTTTTAAGTGATTGAAAACAGTAGGCATATCGGGGCTATCTTGAAGAAGATTTTACAAAGAAAAAGACAGATGGCATTGTTTACAGTATGTGCTGAAGGCCCCTTCAAACTCCCTTCTTTGCTAAAGCAGAATGTGAAATGCCAAGAATTTTCCATCACCAAAAAGATTCTCAGATGAGCACAGAATAACCAAATAATGAATTAGCCAGTGTTGTCTGAGTGATTTAGATACCAGTCTATAACCATACTCATAACCAAAGTATTACTAATCTTTAATGGTCTGAAAAATAGATGAGATGCAGCTGATTGATTGTCTGAATTGTCTCTATTGACTTTATTTCTAGTAAAGGTCTGCTTGTAATGGCAGACATTACAGCACGTAACAATATCCTGATGCAACAGAAACAATGCAGGCTCTAGTTTTAGTGCAGTGGGCCAATTTCATCTCTAAAACATTGGATCCAATAGTGGTTTGGGGATAAACTCACCCCAATAAATTTACATTTGAATTACCTATAGGGATTTAAAGCTAAATCAAATGCCCACAATTATTGCAGACTAAATTCTTTCCAGATGGGTTTGCATGCTAGACAGAGAACTCTATTATTCTATATGGTTGTCTTCTTTTAAAGGAAAAAGAGAAGTGACTTCTTAGTGAACTCTGAATCTGCGAAGTTTGAAACCATGGAACTGTGTAGTAAGTTTGTTTATTTATTTTTAATGCTGTAATGTTGCAGGTAGTTTGCTAAGGATTTTAAAAGATTAGTTTTATTTGTTGGCACAACAAGCAAAGGTTTTTTGTGGCAGAGGGAACAGTCTAAGGGGGAAACTTGGATCACGGAAAGCAATGAATTTCACAAAGCTATTTCTTGTGTGCCGCTGGGATTTAATACTCAAAAGTGTGTATTCTGAACTTGCCTAACCATGGTGGTGGTTTACACTCGAATCACAACACACCCACTGATGTTTCATTTTAGAGCTTGAGGCTGTGATTCACATCATGAGCACAATGCATTGAGGTTCACACCAGAATGTAGGCACCTGTCCCCCAAAGCTTTCAGGTGGACATTCTTTCCACATACAACACATATTGCATGTATATAAACCTCCAAACAGACCTATGAGGTTCAAAAGGCTGAGCTGGAAAACACCTAAGTGTGCAAAAGGACACAAATTAAAACAAGTCGTGGTGAATTTTCTCCACTCATAAATATCTCTGAGTTATCCTACCAAGGAGCCTTTTTTCCGCCTATAAAAACAAGAGCTGAAGTTGACCACACACCCCACACACCCCCCCCCCATCCTGGACAAGTGACCTAAGTTAAAAGATTTCCTTCCCTTTGTGTTTCAGAGGAAAGGGGTGGTGGCCTCTGCACCACACTCAAATATTTCATGCCCAGAAAACATCACCTAGAGATCAAGTCTTCTTGGAGAATAAAGGGGTTGCAATTCATCTAATCAATGGGAATGTGGAGCTTCTCCACTTAGGTTGGAAAGAGGAAGCCAACCTCCACCAGCCTTTAAAGACAAAGGTAATTTAAGACTTTCTTCAAAGTAGATGTGTGGGAAGGAGCAAAGCTTTAGCAACAAGATTGAAGTACCCGTGGAATCTAGTTTTAAAAGCAGGAACGAAGCTGACAATCTGGACCACAGGTACCTGCTTATACCCTTACTTCAACCACAGGCTAAAGGACTTAAATCAAAATCTTCCTGAAAATTCCCTTTATGGAAGTATGAACTGTTCAGGATATCCAGAATATAGATAAAGTACATTTTTAAAAGTCCAAAATATTATACAGCTACTACTAAGAGGGAAAGAAATTAAACTTCTGGCTTTATAGTTCTGTATGCAGCATCTTCAGATATCTCAATGCAGCTCAAAGGATTTATGGAAATAATTCTATAAGTTACTGAACAGTAAACCTATAATTGACATTTTATGATTCTGCTCAATAATAATAATAAATTAGCAAGTGAAAAGTATGGAGGATTTTGTGGCTTTTTAAAGTTTTCCATAGTATTTTTCAGAGCTAATTCACACTAAACTGGCTGAAGACTTCTAGTTACTCAATGCTCAACTTCTGTTACTCAGTTTGTGATCAGACACTTGTTACCTAATACTTGGACCTAGCAATTTTTACCTTTTAAGGTATGTTAAAATGCCATAGTTTCTTCTGTTGGCAATAAATTAGCAATAAACTTTGTTTTGAGAGATCACAAGCTGCCAGCTGGATAAAGGAAAGATGTCTTCTTTCTGTCAAAGTCTTTTGTATGATCTACCAACAAGTTGCAGTCTTCCAGACTGCTCTTCAACTCACAGGTATCTTGTAAATACCCAGAGGAGTGGAGAAGCACACACATACGCATAATATATTACTGTGATTTACCTGTGCTACGGGTGTAACTGGATAATAGTGGCAGATGACAGGCTGGAGAAGGGCAAGTTAGGGGCTGAAGCTCCTTGAGAAGAAGAAGGAACCGTATGCCAAATGGAACTGAAAATGCTAAGCTCATATTGGCTAGTGCATCCAAGAGAAGATGCTGAGGCAAGACAAATGTGAGGAGAGACAATAGGGGAAAGAAGCTCAGGCTGATCCCCATTATCTGCATCCTGACACACCTTGAGCCCAGCCCTGTCAATAAATCTCTGCTTATTATGGAGGAAACACTTCTTTCCTTCGTGTAAGAAATAAAGCAGTGAATTTGGAACCAGGAATTGAAGGGAGCGAAGGACTGGGAGAATTTATCAGTCAGCAAGATTTTAGGGTGCACAGAGAGCATCTTGCCATTCTGCAGGTTTAACCTCTTGATTGAACATTTCACTCCTGTCCCTGCTGGCAACTGATTCCAAAACTAAACATCCAGTTAGGGATGCTTTATGTCTTGCAGCTACAAGCTGAGTCTTTGGCCATGTTTAGTTAACAGCACCCTATACCTACAGAGTAGTCTCAGCAGATCAAAAGTAGACAGAAAAATACTGATGTAGCCAACAAATGAATCACTAACTGTTCGCAGACTAAACCACGATCTTCCATGGATATGCACTGGATGGCAGAAAACAGAGCTGACTTGGGAAGCAGCTGAGGAGTGAGGCCCGGTGTAAGGGTGCTCACTTCCTTTTGCTGTCAACCCAGATTACATAGAATCTCTCAGGAGATGAAGTCCCAGATTACCCTGAGCAGGATCTTTAATCAAAATGAAAGAACAGTGCTTCTTTGTAGGAGGAGCCAGGCATCTCTCTGATGCTTCTTCATGTCATTTCTTCTGCTCCTCTTGCTGTTGCTCTGCTTCTGTTGTGCATTCACAGCAGCCTGGTGGTGCACCACAATCCTGATTGTGATGACCATAAGACCTGCAGATATGGAAGAGGGCTCACCTGACCACAGTGCACTGTCAACACTGATGCTGCTACATGCCTGCACGCACCCAAAGCTGTGGATTTTCCTGAATTTGGCAGAGAGCTTACCCAAAGGATACAGACAGGAAGCCTACCGCCTCCTTTTGGGTTGAGGAGGCTTGAGGCAATATATTTGGGTTTGGCAGAAGGTGTTAGAAAAGCTAATCCAGAACTAGCTTGCTGGAGCCAGGCCTGGATTAGCATTCATCTTAGGTCTAAACCATGGCTCCAAAGAAGATAGAACTGATGGAATAGGCAGCCACCCATTCCACTGGGAGCCAGGTTCAACCTCCCTTGAAGACATTCTGAAAGAGCCAGACTGTGGTGAGAAGGAGCAGGTAGCAGAGCCAGGCACTCTGAGTTCATATCTCCTGCAGAAGTTACTGTCTCAAGCACTGGAACAAGAACAACTGGAATTGGAACAAGAGGTTCCAATTTCAAAGCAGATTTGAGTGACCTGTCAGTGTTTTCTGCTTTTGCCCTCGCTACCCACGTGCTAGGTAAGCAAAGAGGTGAGGATACATTCAGAATCTACTCCCCATTACTGGTGTGATGGGGTTTGCTTTTTTGCCTTTTTCTTTACAAGAAAAAAGGCAATGCTAATAATAACAATAAAAAAAACAGGCAGAGGGAAAAATGATAAAATATTAAAACTGACAACCATGTTTTGCTTGGCCATTCAGTCCAACACAAAGAAAAATACAGAACAGGATATAAAGGGTATGAATTATCAGTTTGCAGCCTGAATGAGTTCTTTAGTTCTGCATTTCAAAGGTTTCCCTTTTTTGTAGCTGCCAGTTAATATGTTTGGAAGAAAGCCCAGATAACAGAAGACATCAGAAGTGAGGTGAGGTGAAGACAGATGGAATAAATGGGCTGAGAAGGCATAAAAATAAACTTGTCGGAAGTCGCGCTGTAGTAGAGCTTTTTTTTTTAAGGGAAAAGATGATTACTTTGCCCAGGAGTCAATTACTAAAAACAAGTCTGTAAAAAAACCCTACACCAACAAAAACACAAACCCAAACAGGGAAAAAAGTGGGATATAAAAAACAACACAGCAGGAGAAACAAATACATTTCCATAACAGCAGCTAAGAGTGAACAACAGCCACTGTTCAGATGCCACTCAGCCTTCGTGCTCCTGTGGCTTTTTAGGTGCTCTTTTACACATGCACCAATACAAAGAGATATTAATTTGCTGTACATTGCTGCTCTGATACTTGTAGGTGAATATTGCAGGTTGACCATAGGAACCTTATTCAGCTCTGACATGGTATGGACCAAATCCTCAATCAGAACAGAGTAGCTTGTTTCCAGTGCTTAGACTGAAACTGAACCAGTTCTGACCAGGGAAGAGCCAGGGACCATCAGGCTGCATTGGTTTATGTGGCCTAAAAGCTGGTACAGAACCATTAAACACTTTCACAAAGTCAAAACTAGTGTGCTGGATGGGTGTAATACAGTGCAGCGGAAGGCATCCCTGCCCGTGGCAGGGGGTTGGAACTGGATGAGTTTTAAGGTCCCTTCCAACACAAAGTGGTCTGGGATTGTTAAAAAGTGAAACAATAACTAAATCATAAGAAAATCTAGAGTTTGACGATTGCAGGAGAAAGAACGAATGTCATCTCCAAAGTGGTGCTTGCTGGCAGCCTCCAATAACCCTCTGGATACTGATAGCAGTGCTATAAGAGCTGCAATATGCATGGAGGTTACATAGCCTGGCTGAAGCCATTACATGGTAAAAGTAATGACACTTAGGAAGAAGGATCATGAGGTTATCAAATATAGCCATCCTGCTTCTCCCAGCTGCAAATAAAAATGAGGAAAACAGCTATCTTTGTACAGGGAATTAAAACAAACAAACACAAAGAGAAAATTACATTTGTCTGACTTGGAAACCATGGGTCTGGTCTGACATCATGCCCTCCCCCTGTGCACTTACAACACCTGCATGAGGCAAGTGGAAAGCACTAGCAAAATAGAGCTTTTTTATATCATACTTGCACAAGCAAAAGGGCTAAATAACTGAATACCTAAGTGGAAAATGAGCAGCTGGAGGATGGAGTGGATCAGCACATCTGAAATGGCACCAGCTACCAGGCATTTAGGCACTGGAGTCCCTGGTGTTTCTCTAAATTCAGGATTTCACTTTGTCTCCCAACCTAAGTGTTGGTGATGGTCTCCCATGGCTGGTTGCTGAAATTCAGAGACTGAGAACTAGCTGCAGGTAAAAGATCAATTGGAGGGTTTGACTTGCTGGAGATCTATGACAAAGTCCTACTTAATCATGAACATGGGAGTAGGTCTTAGAGATTAAGTATTTCTGGCTGTTGATAGGTGGCTTTTAAGCGTCAGGGAACTTGTTCTAGACCAGCAGTAAGCAATGGGAATGGGGAGAAAGGCAGCTCAGATAGGGGATGGAAGAGGGGACTGCGGTGGACAGCGCATCATTAAGCACATGGCTTTGAGTGCTACTTCAGCAGGGCAGTGCCTATATCTGGACATTAGCATTGGTTTCACTTAACAGCCTTGTAAGCCAGTACAATGTATTTCCACATCTCAGACATGAAGTTTCTCAGGGGATAATTCAGAATCTGATTACCATGGAAATCCAGCTGGGATGCTGGGATGTTTCTCTCTTACTTCTCCATCCCCCAATCCTTCCTTTCTCTGCGTAAAAATTACTTGGGTGTCCACATTGCCTCTTGAAGTATGTATCTACCTCCCAGAAGCATTATTGGTCTTGTGCAGATGGGTGTACTCAGCTCTATTAGAGAGCTACAAGTCCACACCCTGAGTTGCCTATCACATACTGGATCAAACAGAAGCAATGCTCAGATCATGTTTGTGATCTGTCAGTTCTTGTTTGTTCATCATTTTACAATTCAGTTCACTCACACTCTTTGTATGATCACCTTTTTTCCTGGATTGTTTGCATAACATTAAATCGTGATGGTTTTATCTATTTATTTTTAAAAGGCTAATTCCTCATTACAGTGCAAAAGATAAGTTCAATCTTGAGATAAAAAGTAACCCATTGGGTTCTGATTTTGCATCCTTTTATGGCTTTGGCAGTCCTTTCTTAAGCAGAAGCATAAAGACATTCCCTTAAAGCTCATCTCCAGAGTGAATTGCTCATTATAACAACTACATTAGTCTTTTCAACAAAGGCTACCATTAAAAAAATATCACACTCATCCACAATATTGTATTTAGCGTCCAATATTCAACACCAGAGCATGATACACTTCACATTCTGACAACTGCTGCTAAATGCTCAGTTTTTCCAATAACAACCACTGTGGGGGCTGTTTTGTAATAAAGAAAATGTAAATACCATGTGAAAAGATCAAAAGGTGAATCAGCTACTTATCTAAATCACAGTAGCCCCAGATAAAGTCTGTCCCATTGCCATAAATAGATTAGCACAAGTAATGTATGGAAAGAGCTGATTATGGAAGGAATTTCACATCCCACTGAAAATCTGATATATACTGAACTTACCAAAGATATTTTCAATGGTTAAAAGCTTTGCATATATAGCTGTGAGTACAAAGAAACCGTTGTAAAGTATATAACCAGCAACAAAAATAGAAGCACTTCAGCTGCTTTGTTGCTGCTACTTCCTCTACCATTTTGCAAATTTCACTATCTTTACATACATTATTTTAACTCCAACACATGCAATGCAAACAGATTTAATCCTACATGCATTTTCAGCTTGGGTTTCCTACATGAGGATCATAAATCTAGAATGGGAAGCCTGAAATCGTTAAAGTCACATATTTATAAAATCATATTCAATTAGGTTAAAAAAGTGCAATTTCTGTCATCATGTCATAAAAAGATGTGTTTTTCTCTCAGATCTACTATAAAGAAAAGCTACCTATATTGTTACAGATAGAGGCTGTTTTCAATCAGTTACAAGGAGCAATCCAATTACTGGATGGTTTAGTGCAGTAACTGACTCCAGACTAATTTAATTTCTTTAGGTCTCTAAAGATCAATTGATCTGATTTGTTTCCCTCCCCAAAGGCTGTTTAGGAAAAAGCAGGCTTAAATACCTGGAAATGAAATACAAAGCTCTGTACACTTTCACACTACTTAGGTCATTTGGAAAAGCTGGAACTCGTGATAAATGAGTGCTCTCTGGCCCTAACATCACAGGATGCTTTACAGGAGTCCATTAGGATCACTGCGTGGATTATGCATGCACGTGCTTCCAAAGCAGTGCATGCAAGTAATTTTCACAGCTTCAAAGGTACTGTTTAGTTTTCAAGAGCTGTGCTAATGCGTATTTGGCTTCCATAGCCTTTTTCCTAGAAAATGAGTATTTTTCTCTCTAATCTTCTAGAAATAGGTAAGTTTCCAATTAGACCAAGCAAGAGCCATGCTGTACTATTCCGTGGATCACCTACATCTTGTAATGCATGTCACAATGTATATGAAGTGAGAAATTCTTCCTGTTGTCATATAGAATCACAGAGTGGTTTGAGTTGGAAAGGACCAATTCCAACCCCCTGCCACAGGCAGGGACACCTTCCACTCGAGCAGTTGCTCCAAGCCCCGTCCAACCTGGCCTTGAACTCTGTCAGGGATTGGGCAGCCACAGCTTCTCTGGGCACCCTGTGCCAGCGCCTCAGCACCCTCACAGGGAAGAACTTCTGCCTAAGATCTAATCTAAAATTCACCCTAGTTACTTGTCTTATTGTCATACCATATGAAATATCTCACTTTGCTTTTTCTTTTGCTTCGTATCAGATTCCTTTAAGCAATTTTGCTGGCACTAACATTAAGTCTGTAGAGCCAGTGGGCACTTAAAAGAATGGCGTTCTCATCTGCCTGGATATTTTAATGCTGGAACTGAATAAAACCCTTGGTATTTCTGAAGCATATCACATAACTTAGGAAATTCTCAAAGAGTTTCTTACCAGGCCTCTTGTGTGTTACACTGTGACTATCTCATTACTTGATCTGTTGTGCAGCAGTTTCTGGGGTTATTTTTAAATACTGTTCCCTAATGAGGACTAAACTTTCCAATTTAAGTCAAAATAAATCCTTACCTACACTTAGACTCTCAAATTCAGAGCTTTAATATCATTTAAATAGTTTCCACATTCTGTTTCTTGTATTTATTGTAGGTTTCACATGTGGCTCCCTTATCTTTCATAGCAGTGTTGGTGCCTGGGCTAGGCTGCCTGTCTCAGGCTCTATTCTTACACTTATCAATAAACAAAAGGGCACTGCGGTTTATGTTCAGCATTTCTGACTCCATGCCATGTGCTGTTATAATAAGATGTCCTCTGGAAAAATTCCCTTCATATCCAGCACCACGATAGTTGGTTCATCTGCACAGAGGTAACTAAGTTTTTCTCACAGCTTATCTATTCAGATTCACTCAGCCCTTCCAAGGCTGTGTCATTAGGTGTCGCCTGCCTGTAAAACAAGGAAACTGAAGTGTGAAAAATCAAAGTATCTGCTCTTCCTACAGGTCTTTCCTTGACTATTTATTGCACACACACCTGAGCTTTGGGTGTTCTTTACCTTAGTGCTTTCTCTATACAGCAAGCTGTGCTATTTTAATCAAATCTCATTTGTTTCTTTTTCCAATTTCAACAAAGACTTTCAATTAGGAAGCAATTTTTAAAAACTTTGCAAGTGTGCAGTGTAAAATTACTCTTCTTTAGCCAATTACTCAACATCACTAATGATCTGGTCGCTAGCAAGTTATAGAATATACCACTGTCTCCCATCCATACTGCTGCTTAGATTGATGTACTTTTGCAATGCTGTAAAGACTTTCCCTAGCTGTATGGATATGACTTCATTGAGCAGTTTGTCCCCTATGTGCACCTGCAAAGATGATTCACAGATACATCTGGATATCCCCAGATGACATAGGAGCCTGCAGGGTTTTGGCCTCTCCAAACTTTCTTTCATGACTGTGTGCTTACAGGGAAACTTGGATGTGCTATATCCATCTCCATCAAGTTGCCTTCCAGAGTAAAGGACGCAGGCAGCTTAATTTGCTTTGTTTGCCAAACTGTTTGACACGATATCATAAAAATGTGACATGCTGGAGAGCTACCAAGAGGCTGAAGTTTATTTCCTACTCAACTGTGGGTTAATGCTTCTTTCCCTATGGCAGCAGTTGCTTATAATGAGCTGCACACACACAAGACTCAGCAGTTTCCAGATAAGGCTTTCCCCTGATGCCGCTTGCAGTACAATTTTGGTGAAACAAAAATGGCATCTTTGTCATCAGAGTGGGAGTTATGGGATTCATCCTGATGGCAGTAATTGCTGACTTCAGTGTCTGGGACTGCTGAAGTGTATTTTGGGAAGCTCCCCTCTCTTTTCCACTGTGTGGAGCAGTGGGGAGCTATAAAGATGTTTTTCACAGGACCACTACCCTTGTTTCCCATCGACCCAATTCACAGCCCTCAGTAGGATTAAATGGCACGATAAGAAAAAAGCTTTTCATTCTGAAGTTGTAAAACTGACCCTTTTCCCCACCCCCTCCAAGAAGTCCCCTCAGGAAAATGAATATATTAGCCCCAACTGGAACAGATGTCAAAACTCAAACCAGCTCTTTCTTCATAAAGTTTGTAAGTATTTTTAAAGGAGCTGGAGGAGGCTTACTGCATTCAACAAGATAACGTTAAAATGCACAGCTTCTCAGGAGTTGAAAGGATGCTTTTCTTACAAACTCCCTCTTCTCTTTATCTTATCTGCATGGAAAGTAAACAGAAAGTCCCCATTACCTCTCGATATCAGTGAGTCTGGAAGAGTCCCGGAATCCTTTAGCAAAAGGGTTGCTGTCAATTTTCAACTTGGTTATCTGGAAACACAGAAAAGAGCAATGCAACATGAATATAGCGTTAAGGTATTGCAGTGTACAAAGTGTTAACCAATCCATCCTCCTGACTTCACTGCTAATTTTATCCATGCTCCTTGTGTGTGTTCATGTGTGCTAGCTACTCCTGAGATGCTGCAAAGCTGGCAGGGGCAAACCAGGGTATATTACACGTATGGCAATGGAAAGACCAAAGGGCACAGGGTACTCAGCTGTCATGTTACCCAGAGCAGGAGGAACCCACCCATGTATACAGCATCACTGCTTCCACATGCTTTGAGGGCATGAATCAGGCTGTCTTTCCCATGAGCAACACAGAGCACCCTGGTAACATCTGAGCCAGGCTGGTGGAGCTACACATTGACTCACTTGAGCCCAAACTAGGAGTACATGTTTTCAGCCAAACCTACCAGCCACCACACTGGGACAGTTTAGCTACAGGAAGAAGCTAATGAGGGAAGAAAAATGTGGGGAGAACTCATATTTAAAGTGATGGAACCTGGGTTAAAGGAGTAACCCCATTGAAACCATCACAGTCACAGAAAACCAGAGATCTTGCAACCAAAACTCATCCCTTCTTTAGAAAGCAGCTGCAAACCTGCCAGTGCATCCTGTCAGCCTTTCCACTCTGCTCAAGAGTCTCTTTGCCCCAGAGCATCAGGGCTCTCCTTACATTTGCAGTGAAACTTTTCAGCCATAGGTGATGGCTGCAACTGTGATTTTATGGGGGCAGAAACAAAATACACCGCCATCCTTGTGAAATGTTCTGACTGTCCAACCAGATGAGATTGGGTGGATAAAGCCTGAGACATCATTATAACATTCAGATTTTGCAGCCATACTTCTTGCAAGAATTCAAAATAAAACTGTAAACGTGAGTTAGAGGTTGACAAGAGACAACAGTTGTCCTGCCAGACAGAGAATGCCACCAACTCTAGCTGAAGCCCAGGGAAATAACAGCTCTCAGCACTTCATACCAAGTGGCTACGTCGGCCTGGCTTTCCTCAAAAAAAAGCCTGTATTGAAGAGGCCACAACCTCATTTTTAATAGCTGGCCCTTGAGACTCAGCAAGAAAAGGGATCTTTTCCAAATCCTCAATCAAATGCTCTCAAACAACAGTATTTCAAAAGGGGGTGGATTCTTCTCCAAATTAAAGAAAAATAAATTAATAAAAATATTTAAAAAGGACAACTGAGCCCAACTTTTCATTTTGAGAAAAAGATCTTCTGGGGGGGAAATACAGAGGGAGGGAACGGCTTACAAAGACAAAACATGAGTATTTAACTACTGGTCTGCAGTATATGAACAATGCACTGAGCAGCTGCCACTCTGGGAAAGTCCTTGCATCCCTGGGTTGCTGCCTTCCCTACTTGGCATCTTGGGTCCATACAGGTCTCCCAAGCTCTCTGGGGAAGGTTTTTGCTTTGAGGCACCAGGCAGGAGCTGCTGCAGCTCACCAGTTGTTCCTATGGCTGGTCAAACAGTATGGGACTTAGTGCTGGCTGAGAGTTGAGTCTGTCTTATGGTGGTACAACCACCAGGTACAACCAGTGGAAACCTTCCTGAGCACCAGTCTTGTCACAGCTCAGCAAGTTAGTTATAGTCTTATTCTACTCCCAAGATGCCCATAAGCCCTTCACTCATGGTGATGTTGCTAAAAAGTTAGTGCCTCACGTACAGTGAACGTTTTTATGGCAAAATCCTAAAAACTACCGTGAAAAAAAGACATGTTCTAACTAGTTCCATTGACTTAGATCACCAACACACCAAGCCAAATGCACTGCAGGATAATAAGGACATCTATTCTTCTCTTGAGCATATTTTCGCCAATCAAACTTACATTTTCTGATATTAAAGATTTGGTATGACATCACAAGAGAAACTTTTTGTGTACACTGGTGCCAGATGAGACTCACAATCATTTATGGCCATATTTTTCCTGAGAGACTGTCTCACAAACAACCAGAGAACATCTGCTAGAAAGCATTTTAAAATTAAATCTGACCTACAATTCAACTCTGTGGCAGTGGTTTGGCTGTTTAAATAAATGTATGCCCTTTAAATCTTAAATTATGAGATAGTTTGTTGAAAGTGTAATGTATTTAGCTTTTATCTAATAACCTCCAGAAATGTAATCAATCCCTCCTTAAAACAGTTCTGAAAGAAATGGCAAAAATGAAAAAAGGCTCTGTTTTCATTAGTCATAAATAAAAAGACAGCATCAACCTCTAGGGGGTCTGGAGATGTTCCATTGAGAAGTTTTCCAGGACTCAATGTATGTGCTTTGGGAAGGTTAGTTTAGAAACAACTCTGATGTAAATAGCATCCATAAACACAAATCCGTCCTAGAGAAATAGATTTCAGGATTAGATGCTTTTGCGCCTGTGACTATTTTGCTGGTTTCTGAAGAAAGTTACATGGAAAAATCACTCCATCCATCCAAACATTGTATTCTTGAGATTGTCAGGTCCTGAATGCATTTTTTGCAGCATTTAGATACAAACCTCAGTTTAAAATCAATACATTCAGATATTAAAGCCTTAAAATGGGATGTGGGACCTGTCTCAAGGACTGACTTAATACTACACTATTTATCTTCAGGACTTTTTCTGCCCCTGTGCAGTAGTTGCATTTTATTCATTGCATTTAGAAATTAATTACTTTTGCTTCATTAAATAGTCCAGCAGGTACGTTGACTCTGGGATGCTCCTGCGTACATGTTGGGACAGTACTTGTATTTTTCTTACCTTGGGGGAAATAAGGAGGAAAAGGTGTATTTTTTCACTAAATGCCATAGTCATTAAGCTCTTAAAGCATATTCTGAATTGCACTGAAGTCAACAACGTATTTCCTCTGACTTAAATATTAAAGCCCTATCCACTGTCAGGCAGAGCCTCTGCTCTCTGTTTATATACTTCCTAAAATTACTCATTAGCAATCCATTGTTATGATCTCCTCCATTTTGTATATATTATTCACTGGCATGCATATTGAAATTCAAACATCTGGATGTAATCTGGGCGGCCTCTGAAAAGCATATCTCTGAGTGATTTCCCTTACATTTAAGCCTTACATCTTAATTAGTCAGCTTTTTTAAGACCATGAAATCATCCCATGCAAACCAGAGTATCTCTCAGATAATAGCTTGTGACATCAAAGATCCCTGAAAATAAGAACAGTTCCTTAATGAGCTATAATTAGAAAAGGACTAAATGATAATATGCAAACAGCTTTGTATAGGCAGAAGGGAAGACAAATGAAAGCCTCTTTCATGTCATCTTTACTCCCATGAATAATCCTTAGGGCTCTTTGAATTTGGTAGTACTACCCATATATGTAAGAATTACTCCTGAATATGAATTCAATTGGGCACAGTGTCCTGAGTTCAGCAGTAGCAGTCATTTTTCTCCTTCTTAGTGGCTGGTGCAGTGCTGTGGTTTTGACTTTCAGCCTGGGAACAGCGCTGATAACACCGATGTTTTTAGTTGCTACTCAGTAATGTTTACTCTGACCAAGGACTTTCTGAGCCTCATGCTCTGCCAGGGAGGAGAGGAAGCCAGGAGGAAGCAGAGACAGGACACCTGACCCAAACTGACCAAAGAGGTATTCCATACCAGAGCACGTCATGCCCACTATATAAACTGGGGGCAGTTACCCAGAAGGGTTAGATCACTGCTTGGGTCGGACTGGGTATCGGTCAGAAGGTGGTGAGCGTTTGCGTTCTCTTCCCTTGTTATTTCCCTTGTCATTATTATTATTGGTGGCAGCAGTGGTTTGTGTTATACCTCAGTTACTGCACTGTTCTTATCTCAACCCGTGGGAGTTACATTCTTTTGATTCTCCTCCCCGTTTCTCTGGGAGCAGGGGGATGAAGGGGTGAGAGTGAATGAGTGGCTGCATGGTTCTGAATTACCAGCTGGGCTTAAACCACAACACACTGTCACAACAGACACTGGCATGGAAAGGTAAGTTATATCAGAAATTTTCCTAGCTGGAGTAAGAGGGAAAGGAAACGTTGGAATTGGGGAAAAGGGAGTTCTCAGCAGGGTGGGATTTAGTTAAATCTGTGGAAATCAGTAAATGTACTCACCAATTGATTCTGGTAGGCGGTAACAGCAGTGAAAACGGTCTCTGGAAAGATAAACGTCCTGAACTCCTCTGATTTCAGGTTTAGCAGAGAAGCTGTGTGATCCTTCTTCTTAATAATGTGCACCCTTGGCTGGTATTTGTGCATGGAGTTCAGAATGATCTGCAAGAAAGAGTGACAAGGCACTGTCCTGAGAGGAAAGTTAACAGCACCCTCAAAGGCATAGACGGGGAAAACAAGATCTAATTCACACTGCAAGGGAGATGTCTGAAATATAGCTAGCCAGGGGCTGATTTTCAAAGGAAACTCTCCAGCTCCTTTTGGGCAGTTCCAGAAAAGGAAGGTGGAAAAGCAGGCATCCCAGGGGCTGCTTTCCTCTCACTCCTATGCCACTGATGAGCACTTATTTTCCTAAAGCATAAATACCTGTTCCTACAGGTGAGGTGTTTTACATACAGGCTTTGTTATTGCTAGCATATGCCCAGGTTTGCAGGTGTCAGCTGCAAAGGAAATTACCTTACTCATGAAAGCTTATGATTCAGAATCCACACTTGCAGAAATGTGCAGGTGCAGAATGAAAACAGCCAGGAATCCCTGGTATGTTATATATATATAAAATGCACGCACATCCTCAGACCAAAAACCAGGAAAAAATAAAACCCAACCAAAAAAACCAGCAGCATAAACCTGACCAAAAATAAACCTCCCCAGATCCTTTTACTTTGGCAAACCTTTAAAGCCAACTACTTCATAGATGCTCTTCACCACAGACTACCAAAAACAGACTACCAAAAATGAGAGAAAGGAGAAAACCCAGTACAGAACCCCCAAATGACCAGGTTTTGCCATTTTATTCTCGTTAATAGTTGTTTACGAGCTCCCAAAACAATTCTAAACCTAATGTACCAACTAACCAAGTTCAGCGTTCACTGGAGTCAAACCCAGAGTCCCACTTGGTTCAGTTACCACTGGCTGAAGGCCTGTTTGGCTGCCTCTAACCACAGTATTACAATATAAGAATTAAATACAGAGCTCGGCTTGCACCAGTCCTTGTTTTGGATATAATCACAGTCACAAGACGAAATTGGCACTGGTGTGGGTGGTTCTATTTTGCAGGGGCCATAACGACGTTACAGTCAGATCTGTACATCTGGAATAGCTAATGTGCATTCCTCAGGAAGCATTAACTTCAGCTGAAACAGAGCAGAAGGGGTGCAGTATTTCATGCTAACTCAGTCAATGGGAGAGGTTGCATGTTGCATTGGAGGAGAGAACTTAGGAACAGATTTGCCACGGCTAAAGTTTCCATCAGCATTTCCTTCGCAGCCAAATATTGCTGAGACTCACACTATGACTTTGTGGGGGTGCTTTCATTGCCCTGAAAGAGTTGCATGTGCTCTCACCACCTCAGCTACTTTCTAGTATCGCTTCACCTTTTTCTGCATGCACACAAAACTGACATTGTCTTTGTCTTTAATATCCTTAGCACTCTTCCTTCTCTTTGTACAATTCTGTCGTACCATCCTGGTTACTTGGGCAGCTCTAAGCAGCTGGAAAAGACACTTTAAAGGATGATGCGGTGATGAGCTTACTGAGGGGTTGGCCCACAGAGCTCGGCTCTTCCCCATTGCCTTTCACTACTGCTTTATCCACCTTAAGGCATTACATCTGAGCAGCAACTGAAAAGAAGGATGAAAAAGCTGTGACAAGAGCAGATCCCACACATGCCCTTTCCTTTCACTCCTCTGTGAATACAAATTGTCATAACGAAACTCCATTTCTCAAACACGGCCATGTAATCGTGTTTGAAAGTTTTCCGAAACCAAATGTGCATATGGATGTCATCCCTTGCCACAATGCTCTACACTGTGCATTCCCACCAGAGACAAGTCAAGTCATTCAGGTACAAAACAAGTATCAGATATAGCCAGGATGTCACAAAAGACCCATGGCCAAGGGTTAGGTCACTATTTCCTTTTCATGAGGGTCTGTGTAGGTAGTGCTCCATCTGCACCCCCATTTAGGCTGCCAATGTTGCAGTGCTCACCGATACTAAAGTCAACAGGACTCCTCACAAATATACGCCTTAATATCCACGCAACTTCTGATGTTAGGACCATCAAAATAGCCTGAAGGAGTTAGATTCACTGTGTGATTCTCACAAAGTAGTCCCCAAGGGTGGGCTGAAAGCCCAGACTGATGCCAGTTCTGCAGGACTCAGGCTGGTGTGTTCCTAGAGAAATATCAAGTGCGTGTATGCTTAAGGCAGCCCCCCTGGCACAGGCTTGCTGGCAACACAGCGTGGTCCCAGGTCCCCAGCATCCCATCTGCCTTCGTGCTGACAGCCTGCAGTGGGGAAGATGACCAGGATTCATCATTACAGCATACTGTTCACTCTAGGGTCAGGCAGGTTTGTAGGCATCTGGCTCCCACTGTCTCCAGACTAGTCACCAGAGGCAATCTGGATGCCAGCTGCAAAATCCCTGAGGTGGCTTTGAATTTAGGAACTGTGCTGTGGATGCAGCTTCAGTATTCACCAATGAAGAGCGTTACCAGGCAGTTTGCTTTCTGAAAGCATGGAGGTTCCTGCCTTCTGCCAGGTTGACTCAAGAAACGCCCCAGGCACAACTCCTGGTGGCTATTCTGAAGCTCCTGCCTTCACAGTTACTTGTTGGCCATGTTCACACCTTTGTGTTTGCTTTTGCAAACATTCATGTGTTTGAGTTTTGCTATCATGAATGCCAGAAAAGCAATTATGATAATGTATACACTCATGGTATATACTCATGGTTCACCTCACCACAAACCATAAATGATGCAACCCTGGCTAAGTGCAACCAAAAAGCCTAAAAGAAATAGTCTGTGCAAAAAATATTACCAGTAACCTGTAAGAAAAAAATCATGTTCATAAATGTTCCACAAGCAGAAAAATGGGAATTACTCCGTTGACTGTAAAAATCCGGAGACAGAAGCCATTTCCTTCCTCTGGCAAAGATAGCTGAAAGTGTTTCCATGGAGCAAGCTGTATGTCATGCACACAGAGATAAAGACTTCTGCCTGATGCTTGGTGAGAATATGTTCATAGCTATGGGATTATGCATGCTGAAGATACACAAGCAGAGATGCTTGCCAACTCCAAAAGTCTCAGAAAAAAAGAAAACAAACAAATGCTAGAGCAAACAGATGCCTCTCTTCAGATTCCTTTTCTGGATAAGAACCACCCTACAATTACCTTCACAACCAAAACTGTCTTCTGGAGGATGGAGAAAGCAAGCTACTAGAAGAAATGGGAATCAGGTTGGATCCAATTTCTTTCCATATAACTAGCATTATAAGCATCTCTTAGGTCATTCAGACTTCCTTGGGAGCCATCACACCTTAGCAAACATAAGATTTTTAGCAGGTCAGTTAAAAAGGATCTCTTCTGTGAAGAAGGGCTCTTTCAAACTGAAGAGAGATGTTTCAGGAGGCTTTTCTATTCTCCCCTTCTCTTAGTACGTGGGAGTTCAGAAATGCCAAAACACAATGAGCCCTCCTTAAAGGCTCCAGAGAATTAACTCCTTCCTTAATTCTACTGAGCATCCAGTGATTGTGATTTCTTGTCTTCAATGAAGCAGCACAGAAATTAGGCACCCTAATTTGGAACATAAACCACCACAAAATATGTGAAGGCACCTGTTACACACACCTCAATGCAGGATCAAGCCTTCGGAGCTTATTCTTAACTGAACATATAAAACTTTCCATTGACTTTGGCTGTCCAAACCCTTAATGTAAAGAATGGGATCCACCTCTGCTGCTTCCTTAAAAGTTAATCAGGAGGCCACATCACCAACACTACGGATCACTTTTTCCCACCACCTGTATTTGAGATGATTACATCTCCTTGCTCTGTCACATGTCTCTGTTCCCGACAGCTTCTCAGACCTACTTCTTCTTTATACTCATCTGGGCTTCTGGGAACTGCACTGCTTCTAACTAGTTTGGAATATACTGCTGCAAGCCCTTTATTAAGAGGCACACATGGCCCCTGTTATGATGAAAAATGCTTCTTCTTAAATGCGCACGTATACTGCTCTATCATCACTCAGTGATAGAGCCCACAAATCTTCAGCTTTGCCCTTCTACAGATTATGAAATAAAAGAGAGAGGGAAACAAAAATACATTCTTCCCTAGTCAGGAAGGGAATGGTGGGAACCAGATTCAAGAAAAATATACTCACAGACAGATCTTCACAAAAGGACCTCACAGAGGCATCTCTGTGGGCTTGCTTTGTGGGTTTTCAGTGGGGGTTTTGGTCAGGTTTTTTGGTTGTTGTTGGGATTTTGTTACCTACATGTGTTGTTGTTGTTGTTTCCAGGATGTATTTTGAATTATCATGGCCCTAGATCAACTCTTAGGTCTTGAAAGGAGTAAAAATTCTCTTTTGGGTTAGAAATGTTTGCACAGAACAGCTCAAGCAGTCACCATCTCACCGAGTCCAAGAAGGCAATAAATACCACACTAGGGGAGGGATTTCTGATAGCATGTATGCCACAATTATTCAGCTTGGCAAGCTAGTTACCCCTACATATGCTTCAGAGTTCAAAATCACTCCTCTCTTCCCCACATCTTGTTTACTAACATTGCCTTTATGCTCCTTCTCAGCCAAAACCCCCTTCAAGTCCATCCCCCTGCTCCTTCAGCCTTCCCCTAGGGAACAGACAAGCTCAGAGACAACACTTTTAGCTCTTCCTTTGCATTTTAAAGGTGGTACCAAGCTAGGCATGCTCTTTACAAGCACTTTTAGGAAGGAGACAGGACACAAAACACTTCTTCTTACCACCTACCATTAGTCAGGTAACTAAAGGAGTCGTTCCTACTGATGGAGCACAGCAGGAGCTCGTGGCCAACAGCTCTGCATCCTGTTTACCAACTTTCAGTGTCAGGGCTTGTGACAGCAAACTGGTACCAAACAGAACTGAGACCTGTCTCTTTTAGAGGCCGAAGTCCACCCTGAGGTACTTTGACTTGCAGGTAGCCTGCAGTTATTTCAAGGGCAACTGAGGCATGCTTACTTTTATAATTCAATAGCATTCAATAGCATTTGCTTTAATGTCACATCAACATTTTCTGTTGACTGTGCCCATGCTGTGAGACATCTGAAAGTAAAAGTGTTCTTATTGATGGACCAAACCCTAACAGATTCCAAGCACACATGGAAAAGCATGTGAGCTCACTAGCCAGTGCACATGGCAGAGCAAAGTCATGGCAAAATGCAGGCAGAAGCATTAATAAAAAGCTCACCTGCTTCCCTTCTCTCCCTTGCTTTGATGCTCAACTCTATCCTGAGCTTGTCCCCAGTGAATGTTCTGTCTCTGATAGCAATAGAAGCATAACTTGAATGCTTGCATTGACCTGAGCTCTGCCTTATGGCAGGTAAGAAGCCTGATTTCTGAAGTCACCTGTTCCTCAACGACAGATATTAAGCCCCACTATGTTTAAGCTGTGAAACCATACCCTTTCCCACCAGGAGGGCTACTCACGTGGCCATGCTGATCCAGTTCATTGTTGGTGAGCTTGACTTTCTCAAAGGACACCATCTGCTTCAGCAGTTGCTCTCCTGTGAATGGGGAGTCAGGGTGCACGTACAACCTAGAAACCACACAGGACATGAAAACTCTCACCTTTTGGCTTGCCCATGGGCACCACCTCGTAAGCAGTCCGTAATACCTTGCTTTCAGGATACATGGTAGTTTCACAGATGCTTATATCCTGAGAGCTTAGGGTAGTGCAGAGCTGCTACACAAACAAGATTCAATCTCCCCCTAGTTGATAAGTGCCTGAAAAACAACTGTTCATGAAAGGCAGCGAAGCAGATGCCTCAAGTTGTTTTAATTCACTGCAACATAATGAAGAATGCCTGTCCAAGTGCTCGATTGCTCTCTAACCATACCTATTATTTTATCTAGTTATCTAAAATGGAGACACTAACTAACATTCACTGCTGTGTCTTTTGCCAAATGAAAAATTGATCATGTCTTTCCCCACAGCTGTACTAACAAGCACTTAAAACAACAATGACTACAGCTCTGAGAGAAAAAGCATGGTGTCATTTGAGAGATAATGGGGGAATGTAGATAAAAATGCATTTTTCTTTATATGTAACATTAAGCCGTGATAATGATTTTAACCTGCACTTGATCACATGTTAGCTGTAGTGACGTCTGTTTATAAGAGTTTGGAGGCTGCAGTCCAGCACAGTGGTCTGACATGAGAAATTAATTGCAGCTCTGTAATTAACAATCCACCATTTTTGAAACTAAGCAGAAGAGAAGGAAGCACAGAAGACATGTAGATATAACGCTATATACATCATGACCAGACTAATTACCAGTGCCAGGCTGTTTATAAAGAATTATTTTGTAGGAATAACGTATTGCAGAAAATTATTTAACTCCAGTGTTCTTTTATGACACTGAATTAGGAGCTGAACAACACCTTTAGCTAGTGCAAACCAGACCTGTTCTGCTTCTGTTGGGGTTGGTTATCGCTCAGCTAGGGCCTGACTCTTGTTTTGTGTGATGTCTTTGGCCACAGTCATGGTGGGTGTAGCAGCACCAAGACTCCATGTTAGAAAGATAAACATTTTTTTACTGTTGTTGAGCTACGATTCTGGTTTAGGCAAAAGGAGAATGGAAAAACCACTGAACGATGGGGCGTAACTCTCTGATGGACTGTGCTGATCCCTAATCAAGGAATGCCTGTCCTAAAGACTCCAGGGAGCACAGCTCTGTTGCTCAAAGAGGAAGGAGATTTGATCCTGCACTCTCTGTTTTTGCCAGCAGAATCCCCAAGATACAGTGAAACTGAAGTTTACCAGCGCAGCTCACTTCAGATATGCAGGATGTTTTCCTTACATTGATCCAAAGCACAGCTTGGCTTATAGAGCTGTGTCTGCAGGAGGGATGCTGAGCCTGGGTTCCTGTTGCAATAAAATATTCCTAGCATACACTGCTATCAACTCTGCTGATTGCAGTGCAAAGCTCATGAAAAATTATGGTGTATCTGAAAACCCAAGACCTGGAATCCTGTTCTGTCAAAAGAATTTTACCTCTCATGAAAAATAACTTTGCCTTCCTGTAAGAAAACCCTATGAAAATCTCAGTCTTTGGAGCTAGGAAGTAGAGAAGGAAAAAGAAAGAGAGTCCCAAACATACCCTGCAACTTTTCAACCAGTGTTAAGATACACATTTTGTTCAGACTGACTCCTAATTTTGAAAGGCTGGACAGCTAATAATGTTTATTGTGACCACAGAGTGTCAGGCTCAACAAGGTTTGGCTAATTGGGACCAAAAGCCAAACTATTTTAGCTATGTGCTGGGGAATGAATAAAGATCTTAGTGTGTCTAAAAGCTGAGCACAATTCTTTCACACCAGAGGCAGCTGATGCTTGGCAGTTCTTTCAAACAGCCAAGTCCCTGGATGTTAGCACAGCACCAACGGTAAAGTCACTGAAGGATAGGTTGCATAGATGTGTTTACAGACCTTGCTTTGCTTTATGAACTTACTACAAGTCACTGCAACAGATGGTTCCACCTGGTGAACTACACCTATCCACACACTTGGACAGAATGAGCTTGTACACCTTGGAGAAGAGGGTTGAAAACTTGAAGCATATCCCTTTGAAGTAGAATTCATCAACAGGACTATGAGAGTGTACAAGCAAATGGGCCAGAGACATAAATGTGCACATTCCAGTGCAGCACACAAGGCTCACCCAGAAGCTTACACAGGCTCTGCTGCCTGAGGCTGGCCAGATGCAAGGGGCTGCTCATTTCAATTCACAAAGGCTTCAGGGGCCATATTTGGATGTGAATTTGCTCCACAGCGTATAATATGTCATGATATAGTTTGGATACTGCTTCCTTCTGGTGTGTTTTGGAATACAATACTGCTCTCCTATTTAGTTTAACAGTTGGTCTGGTCCTACACACCACATGCATGCTATTTTTAATGACATAATGTCTCAAATGTGATACCTTTTAAAGTTTTCCTACCTAAAGATCTTTAAGCATGTAAACACCATAACTTCATTAAAATATGAGCATAGCCAAACACAGGAAAAAAAAAAAAAAAAAAAACCAAACAAAAAAAGACTTTTCAGTGAATGAAAGGAGGTGAAAAAGGAAGAATAAATAAAGGTACATGCTGAAACATATTAAACTGATGTTTCACACAGTCTTAGAAATTTAGGACAATGTATCAGATAGATGTTCTATCCCCAAATCACACTTTCAAAGATTTACAAAAGACTCTCCAGAAAGTATTTTATTCAAGTGTTTGTTGCAACATAAACTTGTCTTAAACATTGACAATGGGAAGACAGGGATAAAACTGTTTTCTATAGAAAGTTCCCTGAAGGGCTAATCTTTCAAACAGAAACACAGATTACTTATTAATTTAAGGGGGGAAAAAAGCTGGTTTAACATTGAAAGTTATTTGTGTAATGCAAAGAGCAATAAACCTAAGGGGTTGGATCCTGCAAAGGCTTACACGCATGCACAATGAGACTGAATAATTCTCCTGATTCCTTTGTGCCTTTGTGCCTGTGCAAATGAAGGCAGGGATGAGCAGGGGGAGTTCACACCTTGGTACCAGGCACTAAGCACATGTACCCCCTTCACTGATACTCAGGTAAGAAGAGCTAAAACCATGTGTTCTGAGGACAAGAAATCATAACTTCATTAAGGGCTTCTGTTAACGGAACAGGACCAAGCCTGTTCCAAGGTGGGAGGAGTACGACTTTTAATCTGTTCAAGCAAGACAGAGGCCTCCCACCTCAAAAGATGCATTAACAGAAAAAGCACAAGTAATGCAAACATCTAAACCTCTTGACATCCTTTTTCTCACCAAACAGAAGTGTAAGAGGAGAAAGTGTGTAAGTGTCTATGCAAGTACCCTTCATAGAAAGAAAAAGCAATCTGTGCCTGTGCTATGATCAATGGTCTTTTTGGCTAAGCATCCTGAAAATGAAACAGGAAAGGGGTGCATTTACACATGGGACAAAACAGCCTGAAAATGAAGCTGTACAGGTACACTTTTGCACATAGGGTCACTGATCCATAGGGGACCATAAAGAGCTACCACAGTATTATAATAATAAATATTAAACTCCCAGAAGGTTTAACCCTGGTTCTAAAACACTCAGTAGGGCAGTTGCTAATTATTCCAAGTATCAATGTCTTACATTCTTGCATTTCCTCATTGAACTAGTCTATGCCAGATACAATGTGAATTAACAATCTATTTAAAGGTATCCCAGAAGGCACATGAACAGAAAAATAAAAAGGGGAGAACTCTGCCTTAAAAAACTATTTCTGTCCTTCCCTCATTTTTCCTTTTGATGCTAACTCCTTTGGATCAGGACCTGTGTTTTTTTCCTTGGGGTTTTGATCAGTGCCTATTACAATACGTCAAATGGTGCCCTCAGACGTTAACCACATTGCAAGAAGGAGTTTTTGGCCATGAAAACAAAGCCAACATAACTCCTAGGTTGCTGTCTTTAATCACAGCTTCTCTGCATGCACTTTCTGTTTGTTTGCTTCCCTGAGCTGCCTTCCAGAGATGAGCAGTGAGCAAGAATCCAGCTGAACTATTTATATGAGGGAAGCATGCAGGATTCGGTCCCTGTACTCACAGACACCAAAAAATCCACTTCCGTTTCTTGTGTTTCACTTCTAATTTCTGCCTCTGTAATAAGCAAGCTCTTAACCCCAGGCTCAGCCACCTGGAGCAGATCCGTGTGCCTGCACAGAGCCCTCCACGGAAAGTTTCTTTGAAGCCAGAGAGGCATCCAGGTTATTTCCATATCTCCAGCTCTGACTCAGCAAAGCCGTTAGACATGTGCTTCAGCCTTATGGGACGTTGGGGCTTAAGTAGGTACTGAAGTGCTGGGCTGAATACGATGAAGTGTGGGTCCTCGAAGTGCCTCCCACCTCACAGCCTAGTGCTGCAGCCTCAGTTTCCCCATGCTCAAAGGGGTCAGTCATTCATTACGCTAACAGAATTATTATAAGAATTGTCTACAGCATTGTTTCTCTCTTGAAAAGGGGGAGAATTTAATTGGAAAACTAAATGTCAGGATTCCTTAACAAAAAAAATTAAATAATAAACCCCTGTGCTGCAGAACTGATCCACACTTCGCCTGCTGTCTAAGAGACAACTAAAATCAAGAATAAAAGTATTGTTTAGCAAACGTTGAATGTGTTATCAAGAAATAATACATCATTTCAAACATAAACAGCACTGAACTGCAATAGAATGTTTCAACTTGGACTTGACTGGTGGTGCTTGGATTGTTTTATATTATGAAGTTAAACAGTGGGGAGGGCAAGGGATGGGGGCAAACCCAAGAGAAAAATCGATGTATTTTAAATTTTTTAAAGCCTTCTAATCTGAATTGAAGAAAACTTCATTTATATATACACTCAATATAAATTAAACCTCAAGCAGAGATTTAAGGCCCGATTCTGCATCACAGAAATTGATCAGGGTTTTGCAATCAATGCTGCTGAGTGCGGACTCAAAATCTCAGAGCGCTGTTTGCAAACAATGTGAAAAGATTAACACCGGGTATTTCTTGAAGAAAATCATAAGAATAAAGTAAAGAAAATAAATACCAGCAATAAGATCTACAAACCTTGCAGGGAGAGGAGGGTCAGCTTTTCCAGCCACTAGCCAGGAAGACCTGTGGTAGGCATATCTATATCTTTTATTGTCCACAGGAACTATATCCATTAACACAATATACTTGGCTTCAGGATCCACTCCTGAGAAAGAAACCCTGATAGTAGGGAACATCCTCCTGAAATAAAGGCAAATCAGAAAATAAATAGGTGATGGAAAAGAGAAATAAAAGAGCTTACGAAAGTAAGAATTCTGTTTAAACCACGTGGGAAAAAATTAAGCATCTATTGATTGTGCTTCAGCATAGTAGAAATTAAATCCCTTGTGTACCTCTAATACGGACAGGAAAAAAAGCAAAACCAAAACATCTCGAAATCAGAACGATTTTTTGGAAGCAAAACCATGGCAAAAATTAAAGAGGAAAAAGGTACTTTTTGCCTTTTAGTTAGAAGTACACAACGATTCCAGAACATACTTGCACGGAAGGTACGTAAGTCCTTAGAAAGGTGGGGTTCTTTAATGGGATCCACACTGTATTAGGGAAATAGTGAAGAAATCATTACCGTTTAGCGTCTCCCGTATTTTAGATGCGTGTTTACGATTATTTCCGAGAGGAATTTTCAAAGCCTAAAAACTTCCTTTGCTTCCATTTCGACAAAAAGCGATTTTAAACTGTGAGGTTGTGCTGTCGACCCGAAATTGTCCAATAAATTTTAAAGCAGTTTCAATTTTTCAACTTCAAATTGCAGATTTTTTTTATGTGCTTTTAAAATGTTTAACACACAAGCTGGTAAAAAACACGTTAAAGACATGCGTTAATAACGAGTTACTTTGCGGGTTAAAAAACCCGACAAGCCACTCGGCTCTTCCGGACTGCGTTGAACTCGTCCTAAAGGCGTTCAAGAAGAAACGGAGGAGGAAGCCTGAGATTCTCTTGCAACCAAGAGAAAAGAAAACCGAAGCAAACCAAGCCCTGACCGAGCTCGTTCCCCACCACCCCGCGTTTCCCTGTGTCTGTACCAACCCTTAACCCATCCGTACTTCTCTCTCAAAATAAGAACTGGGGGGATTTGTTTAGTTTCCCTTCATTACCCTCTGCCCAAAGGCACTGTATGAAGACTGCCCGCGGGGATGCCGGGGCTGCCCAGCCTTACCTCCCGGACTTCGTGATGATCATCTCGGTACCCAGTTCGTGGAACTTATCCCACAGCTCTTTGGTCTCCAGGCTGCAGGAGATTTTGGCCATCTCCTCACTGGGGATGATGGGGGTGGTGGGGATGAGGGGCTCGGTGCACAGGGATGAAGGGCTGGTGCTAAAATCCCCGTGAGGATCCAGGCTAGATAAGTCGCTCAGAGGCTGGGCGCAAGAGGATTTCTCAACGAATTGTTCTGCAGGATTTCAGGGGGGGGGGGGGGGGGGAAGAAGAAAGACACGATTCAGTCAAGTCAGGGGGAGGGACCGCTGAGAGAAACTATGTAAAAATGCAATTAAATCAAAAGGCGTTTCTGGCTCAGCTGCCCCCTCTGACCCCGGACAGCCGCGCTGTTTCTAAGGCCCTTGCTCACCGTTTGAGGGTAGAGCTGGTGATTTTTGGATATGAGTTTTGAGACAAGCCCGAGGAGCGGCTCAGCCCCCGCCGCATCCCGCCCGGCTGCTGCCGGCTCTGCTGGCGCGGAGGGTCAGGAAGGGATACCCTCGTTACCAGCTGAGGGTTTCCATAGAGAAGTCACTAATTCTCGTTTAAAAGGGAGCGCTCGGCTTCGAGGCTCTAGCTGACTGCTGCTCCTCAGTTGCGCCTATGGCAGAGAGCGTAACTCGGAAGGAGCCTTCGCGCGGCCGCGCGTCCTCCGTGTGGAAACGAGCTCCTAACTCTAACTCACTCGCTCGGAAAGCCGGCTCTGCCCTTGCCTCCCAGCCGGATTGCTCAGGCTCAACACACTCCCTTAGGGAAATGGGCTCCGGGGAGGGGAGCTGCGTGCAGCCGCGCACCGTGTGCGGGGGCGCTGGCCCCGCGGGTGCGGAAGCTGCCGCCGGCGTTAGCTCCCTCCGGACCTTCTTCCCTTCCCTCTCCAAGCGCCGGGAGGCTTCGGGGGCTCTGAGGAGAAGGAGAGGAGGGCACAGGGCTGTGCCCGTCACCGGGATGCGGCCGCGGGTCTGCAGCCCGACCCCTCCGCAGAAGGATTTCGGCCAAACCTCCGGGCAGTCGTTTCCCTTAGATTCCCAGTTCAATGGCGTGGGGGAATGAGTTAAAAACACGATTGAAAAGTTAATGGAAAGAGCGATTTCAGGAAAAAAATGAAGGTAAATGAAGAAGAGCAGCTACATTTAATGCAAGACCGTGTGAATATATCAAACGGGAAATACTACAACATTCCCGGCCTACGTTATCTCCTGGACTGAAAAGTAAAGTTCACAATGAACCCCTGGACTATGTGAAGCTGTCGAGTCCGTTGATGAGGTGGGGCAGGCGCCGAGAGCGCTGCCTTCTCCGAATTCCTATAACATCGAGTGTTATCTTCTTCATTGGCGCCCTGAATGCTTAGCACCTTTTTTTCTTGTAGCAGTATTTTCCTGCGAACTCTGGGATAGATGCAAGGACCGCAGGAATTTGGGGGAGGAGGAGGAGAAGCTAATAATGAACGGTTTTTAAAGCCTTCGAGAATCTGAAACGAGGCGAGCGAATAAAAGCGAAGTCGCTTCCCAGAAAATCGTCAGGAATTACTAGAAAAATCCTTCCGGACGTTGTAAAGTAAAACAGCCTGTATGAGCCTACAGCGAGTGGCTGTGGAGCGAGGGGATTTTCAGGTCTACTTACAAGTTTTACTACCCCTTACAAGGCTGCGCACTATAGTGGAGATTCTCTTAGATGGCTTCAAAACCATATTTTGTTTGCTGTAACTATGACGAGGTTCACTTGATGGCGATGAAGGGAAATGTAACTACCTCGGGGCGTGGGTAAGAATGGCAAAACCGGGTAAGTGACAGAAGCGATTTAAGCTAGAGGAATTTCAGAGCCGGTTTGTGCTATAGGAGCCTGTTTATGCTATAAACAGCCTCGCCTAAGAAGGGCGGTGAGTACACGAAGAGGCTTCTCTGGGTTTCGCTACAGAGCTTTGACTTCTGCAAGGGGAAACCTGCGAGCAAAGGGGAAACCGACTGCGGGGCTTTAAGGGGGTGGGCAGACGGACAGACGCAGAGAAGGGAGCTCCGCGCCCCACGGACATCAGTGGCCGCCCCAGTCCCCACTCACCCAGCGGCTTGATGGTGCTCTCGGAAGACTCCTTGTCCTTGGAGCTGCCACTCGACATGAGGGCTGCGATGGAGAAGGCGTTGGCCCGGGAGGAGAGCTGCGGCTTGGGGGGCGGCGTGTACTCCATGGCCACCCACCGGAGAAGCGGCTGGGCACGGGGCGAACAGGATAAGAGTACCGAGAGTAGCAGAACCGAGATACCTTACAGAAGGAAAGCTCTCTGCACCGAGCGCTGCGAGCTCCCCCGCCTTAACGCGGGGCCGCGGAGATCCTATCGGCCGGCGGCCAATCGGCGGCGGGACACGTCAAGGGCCCCGGCCCGGCCGCGGAGGGGGGAGGAGGAGGGCGGAGGAAGAGGAGGAAAATAAGGAGGAAGAAGAGGAGTGGAGGGCTGTGCCCTTCAGCGCGGTGGGCAGGGGGTGGCCGGCCGCCGCTCCGCCCTCGGGCAGCCCAGTCCCACTGCCCATCGAGCCACCCCCTCGGCTGCCGCTCGAGGTGAGCTCCCCTTTCCTACGAGCCCTTTAAGGGGGGGGATGCAGGCCGGAGATGCTCCAAGAAGGTCCCTAGGCTATGCACTTTCTCGACAAAAGAATCAATAGAGACATGATTGAGAGGAGGAAGAGATTGGGTTTGGGTATATTTTCTCTTTTTCTTCAAAATTTTATTTTATTTAATGCACTCAGGTGTGTGTCAATTTTTTGCTTTACCTTCAAATTGTAAAAGACAGCAACTCTTAAAGCAGCTGTTTTCGTCGCTTTCTGCTTCTTGCGACGGAAGGTTCCCTGAGGCTGATCGTACGCTTGGTTTTCCCGCACTCGGAACTGAAACATTGTTATCCCAAACAACTCCGTTTGCCCAGGCCAGATCCTCGCTGGGTTCCCATCCCAGGTTGCCCGCTTCTCTGCAACCCCGTTTCCTATCGGCTCCACCAAAGTAGGTGGTATCAATTAAGTACATAAGATAGAGAAGAAACCCGGGAAGGGCTGATGGTGCCAACGAACAAATTGTTCCAAGGCAGTGATTTAAGTAAGTTGCTCACCGGGACTCTTGTATACATATCATGTAAGCATCCTCCAGTTAATAATAAATAAAAATGAGAGTAATTTAACTAAAGTCCTTTAATTTAGAAGAGGACTGAAGCTACTTGCTCACTAAAACGAATCAAGAGGACATGCAAATTTGTTCACTAAATTTCCAACTTCTAATCCTAGAACCTGAATTTAATACTCAGGCTTGTGCCAAGAGACACAGGGACTACACTTGGCCAGGGATAGACAGACCTGTGACCCTCCTATTCCTGCTGAACGTAACTGATCAATGAATACGGAGAAGCAGTTATTCGGGTCACACCCTTACAGCCAGTGAGGGGGATAACATAAAATAGTGCCTTATCACTTTGAAATGAGGGAGAACCAGCAGCGGTTTGCTCTTTTACTAACGGAATTTGCTAATAGATAGATTACATAAAATAGAAAATATAGATGGAATAGAAATATAGATATGCTATCACAGAGTATTTAGGAGCGCCTTACGCGTTTGGCAGAGGGCTGAGGGCTTCAGTGTGGCCAACAGTGAGGTCTGGGGACCCGGTCCCACCTAAGGCATGAGCAGTGGAGGAACCCCTCCAGCCCCTGCTGCAGCGGCCAGGTCAACCCCCGGAGCATAGCCTCTGACCACAGCGGAACCGGGACCGAACGGTTGTCCCGACATCAACCCGAAGAAAACAAACAAACAAACATCCTCGAGGCCGCTTTTCCGCTTCACTCCGAGAGACATCACTTCTTACAGCCCGGGTTCCACGCTCCTGGGGTGTGCCGACCCTTGGCCCTACCTGGAAAGCAGGGTCCGGCCTGCCTGAAAAGAAAGACAAGGGAGGGGTGCGAGTAGCCTGAGGAATTCTCTTCGCCGTTCCAGTGGTGGTAGGGTCTGCCTTAGTCCCCTTTGGTCTCCTACCTCCTCTATGCGCCGCGCAAACAAGAATAAAAATACCAAGATCCCGTCAAAGCAACAGCGCGGATCCTGAAAAAAAAAAGACCACCCAAACAAACCAAAAACCCCAAAACCAAACAACCCACGAGAACTCTCCCTTTTCGCCTTGGTTCTCTCCATCCCTCAGCAGCCAGGTCGTAACATACTTGTCCCTGGCAGGGGCTGCCCTCGGCCAGTCGGGGCTCAGGGGAAAGGTGAATATGTCGGTGCTGACTGCTCCTGGCTGGAAAACACCGACGTGCGGAATCTGAGCCCTTTCTGCTGTGCTTCGCCGCTGGATTTCCAGCCCCGACGGGTGGATGTGCGCTGCCTGCAGCCTGGGGAGAAGGACACGGACCTAGCCTCGACGGGGAGAAGGACACGGACCTAGCCTCGACGGGGACAAGCGGGAAGCGGGAGGAGCGGCTCGGCGGGCGAGGTGAGACATGGGCAGGGGGCTGCTGTCCTGCCGGAGGGACCGGCCTTCGGAGCTTGCAGGTCCCTCCTCGTACCTCGGAGACCGAAAACCAGGGGTGGAGAGAAACCAGGAGCTATTTTATTTTATTTTATTTTATTTTATTTTATTTTATTAATTTCATTTTATCAGGGGCCCGTCCACACAGGATGGCTCTTCTTTACTAATCGGAGTCGCACAGTTTTTCGCTCTATCCCAAGAGAATCTTTTATTTTCTTAGTTTCTCCCTCGCTCCGCCTCCGATAAGCAAACGAGCCTTGTCTAGACATCCAGAGCACCCCTTCCCCAGTGAGACAAGGAGCAAGCATGGGCAACTAACGGGGCTCTGCTCCGGCCGCCTAACCGTCTCTGCGGCTCCGTTCCCCCCCTCTCGAGGACCCTGGGTTGGAAAGGAAAGAGACGCCGGCTGCCCTGGGCCGCCTCTCCGGGGGTGGGGGGGCTTCCAGAGACTGGGGACCCCAATGTTCTTGATCACCTTGTGCTTTCCCATTAATTAACGCAATTAATAAGCCCCTGCGCGCCCTTCCCGGGGGATGGAGCCGGAGCAGTCGGTTCCCGCCGAAACGGTGCCGGAGTGGCTGTCACCGCTGCATCGAGCCCGCTCCCGAGAGCAGAGTTACAAGTCCTGCTGGCCTCGAGCAGGGCGCTTGCCTTGGATGAACCCATTCCAATAAAATCCTTCTTTATTTCTTTATCCGTATATAAAAAACACGCCATCCACACCGCAGTTTGTTTTCTATCTAGCAAATCCGTCTGGTAGGGCAGAGCCATGTAATTAGTCTTAATTCTGCTTTCAAAATACCGGTTTTTTCCACTCTCCTTTGCGTGAAAAGCTCCTCGCTGTCCAAAAAGCAGCGTGCGGGGCATCGCTGAGGAGAAGTGCCACACGCCCCGTTGTGCTCGTTCCTTTCGCAGCTTTAATCAGGATTAAATTTCGGTTTCACCGTCAGGTTTCAAACAGGCAGCCTGCAGCCCCTTTCCAAAACGTCTCTCTGCTCCCCGACAAGCAACGGCGAAAATCCTAATCCCGTGAAAACTATGGACGCCGCTTCCTCCCGGCCCGAACCACGGCAGGAAGGAGACACGAGGGACAGAAACCTGCTGAAACCGCGTGGAAGTTCGCCCTCCCGCCGATGATTTCAGGTGAGCCTTTTCTTGGGTGACAGAAGCTCATACCGTGGGCTGTTTTGCGCGGCCGCGCAGCGCTTCTGTGTGCGGAAAAAAGGGGCGCAGAGCGCTGAGGATCACGCGCTGATTTTAAGCCAGTTTCGCGTAGTGATGGAGGGGCCACCGCTCTTTTATATATATAGAAATACATATCTATACGCAATTTCCCTCTTCCTCCCGTACTCCCCCATCTCCCCTCTGGAACCATCGTCTGTGCAGAGGGCGAGATCTCCCCGCTTTAATTAGGAGCCCGTGGGTGAGGATGCCGCTGCCAGCCTCTCACCGTCGCCTTCCTGCCTTGACTGCTCCCGGCCGGGTGCTAGCAGGAGCCGGTGCCCAGCCCTTTATCCCGCGCAGCAGGACAGCCTGCGGAGCTGCTTTTGCCTTGACGGCATTCCAGCCCCGGGAAGGGAGGAGTTAAATCTTTTTCTGCTTCTTTTTCTGTCTTTCTTTATATCTTTTTCTCCCTCCCAGTAGCTGAAACCTGCTAGTCTGAAAGAATCGGGTTTATTCCCTCTGTCAGGGCCTCCAGAGCTCCCATTCATGTCTTGAGAGCATATCGAGACTTTGCAAAGAGAAGTCCGCAGGGCTCCCCGGCTCCGGCTCTGCTCATTGCAACCCTACGCGATTATCAGCTCTGCTTTCAGGCTCCTTTTCCCTTTCCATTCCTCTGCTGCACATAATTACAATAGCTCTCTCCCCCGGGTTCACCCTCCCTTTTCTCCCCGGCTTCAGAGCAAGCCCCGTTTCCAGCGCTATTCCTACAGCGGGGTAGCTTCATCCCCCTTCCTGCTCTCTTCCCGCAGGAAAAGGAGCCCAGGTGCCCGAGATCCAATTTCCCGACAAAACCATCTCAATGTCACCTACGCCGAGAAGGCGGCTTATTGGGGCAAAAAAGCGAGGCGTTTTAAACCCATTAGGCGTCTTCCAGATGCAAATCCAATGGCGGAGAGGGAAAGGCTCTATTAAGACCCGAGGGCTGGCAATTAGATTATAGTCCAATTGCCAGTGGATAATGTGCTAAAAGCTTTCCCACTTAGTGTAACTCCTCGCTGAAAATTATTCACACTTTGCAGGCTGCTGCACTCCTGAACGGGAGACGTCTTTGCCCATAGACAGCACGAGCAGGAATAGCTCAACATGGACAGAAAGACAGGCTCTGGAGGTCTCACAGCCAGAGGCATCATTAAACACATCCATCCTGATCCAAAGTCGTATAGCAGATGTGCTCCTGGTGCATGTACACATGGTACGAAAGTGTGAGTATTGATGGGCACACCAACACCTAGTCCAAAGGTCAATACCGTATATACACACATTGTCACGTCAGTTGGACATGATTCGACAATAACACCCCTTCCATGTGCAGAAAATACACCGTATTTTCCATATAAATCTCAAGTTCACACTTAATGGGAGCAATGACATTTTTAGCTTAAAAAAATCCTGTTTTGGTTACTCTGCAGATTTTATTTTGTTGGTTTAAACCCATCACTAAAAGCTGATGAACTTTCCCCTAAGGATTTATACTCCTAACGCTATAATTTGAAGCACTACCACTACTGGTGCAAGACTCCAGACATGATAATTTCTTTCAAATACTGCAAAATCTCTTTATGTTTGAGAATTCCCCACTCAGAAAGCTGCCTCCATGCAGTGAGGGACCTCACTTTGCTCCCTTCCCCATCACATTCACCAGAAGTCATGAGCCTTTTCTTTTTATAAGATTTTGTGATTATTATTATTTTTCAATTAAGTAACACACAAGTTTGTCTTGCTCAACTTTCCCAACATCATTTACGTGAAACTCAAAGCAAGTAATCCCCAAACAGGATGCAGAACGGCCAAGATCCATGCCATGAACCTGCGTGCTTGCAGTCACCAAGCACCCACTTTGGAATGTAGGGTTTAAAGTAACAGCCAGTGGTGATCTTTAACGTTCTGGTTTTAGACTTGTATTTTATATTCATTTTCAGACCAAGGTCCTTAAGAGTCCTTTCACCTGTTTTGCAGAGGTAGAGGAAATATGCATTGAATTAACTGGCAGAACTAAACAGAAAGGCTGGCATGTTGGATGGATGAAGAGAGGCAGAAAACCTCCTTCATAGGTCTTAAAAAAAAAAAAAAAAAAAAAGAATCAGAGAATATAAAACTTTCTGTTCACATTCCAGCTACTTCATTGGAGCGGACTGTGTGTCAATGGCTGGCAAAAGGAGCTGTTTGCCTGGTTTCTTCACACATAAAGTACTTTCAACTTCATTACACACAAAGCAATTCAAAAGACTCTTCCAAATTTTGTAAAGCATAAAACGTGACTTGCTTCTTAACAGATGGGAATATTATTCAACATGAAAATGATGTGTGTGCAGGGATACATATCTATCCACATAGCCCTGCAGTACTGCACACTTAAACTTGCCCAGTGGTGCTTTTCTTAGTTGCCTTCCATAAATCAATACAAGCAACCCACAGTCTGCCACAGCAGAAGATTTACTGTCAGCCTAAGCCGCTGCTTCGGACCAAAGGTTTATGGAAAACAAGATTTCTGTATTTCAGTGCTCACTTTAAACTTTGACTTTCAACTTGAAGATGGAAGTCAAGATGCAGTTCCTGGTGGACTGCAGATTGCGATGGCTCCTTCTCCTTTCATCAGGTGTAGAGGTCCTTCCAAAGTTTTGGGCTTGCAATTTCCAGGAGAGCTGTCCCTGCAATGATTTGTTGGTCGAAGCAAATCTCTGTCTACTGAGTGAGTGCAATTGTGCAGTGGGACTGCTTGGCAAAGGTACTTGAGCTCCTGAAACAATATTGTATTATTTTATTGTGCTCTGTGGCTGATCTTTTAAATGAATCTCTTTTAATTTTCTTTCAGGTCTTCTTGACTTTTTCCATATTTCATATGTAATTTTAAAAAGTACATAATAAATCAGAACTTTTGAGCTTTTATCACACAATTAGAATTTAAATAGGTGGCTTGTTTCCTGTTTAAGTTTTTAAATTGCATATTTAAAGGATATGACTAAAGAATAAGATGCCCATTTGAAATATTTAGAACAAATTCAGCTACGTAAAAATGTCTCAAAACTTTTTTTGGTTAAAAGTATAATGAGCTTTTACACAGCACTCAATCTGAAGATAGCATGTGCATTATGAGAAAGGGCAATTCTTTTCCCCTCAAATTTTGCAGGCCTTGGATTAGTAGGAGAATTTCAGTTGCCTGTAGTGGCAATATGAAAATAGGGATAGCGGGAAGCTTGGGGAAGGATGTAAACCTCAAGGACTAAGAAAAAACATTTTCTGGCAAATGCTAAAACTTTTTTGTATTTTTTTTTTTTTGTAATTTCATTTTAAATAGAAGAGTCTCTGGTTTTGGGTCTCCAGTTTGAGATGTCCTGGGTGTTACTTACTTCATCTAGATTTATAGTTCCTTGACACTTCTTTTGTTGTGTCCAATGTTTTGTCCCAAAATACCCAAAGCTAAGAACCTAAAATTAGAGACTGCCTTTGAAACTGCTGACTTCTGCATATTTTCCTTCTGTGAGCATACAGCAGTAGGAATACGCCCAAAGACAGTGAGTTTTGCTTTGAGGGCCGAGGGTAGAAAGAATTAAAGGAAGACTATCAGCCATTTTCCAAAAGCTTCAGTAGCAGATACTGTTCCATTTTTGCACAGTGATGCATCTATGTTTTGTATCCCACATCACAAGTAAAGGAAAATGGAAGTTTGAAAAAGAAAATAAAATAAAAAGCTAGTAAACAAGGAGACGTAAGGTGAAGGGAGAACAAAGATTTAACTTCGGGCCTGGTGGACTCGCAAAGTGAAAAGGAGCGTCGTGATTTACGACTCTTCCAGATCATACAGAGCAGCTTGTGATAAAGCGTGTTATATGGTCTGGGAGCAGCATTACTCTCACCAAGAAACTGCTCTAGCAGCTTTCTGCTGACTGAAGCCTTACCAGTCACGACTGCAGAAACCTAGTGCTCACAGATAGGGCTACGCAGCCGGGCCCATCAGGCACACAGACAGGGCTGCCAGATACTTCTGGCTTATTTCCATACTGTAAGGATGGAGGGAGAATCATTCCCACACTGTGGCGTGGTGAAAGGCATTGCTTTTGCTTATTTTAACAGTACGGAGGACAGTATTGGGAGTGTCCTGGTGTGAGAAAGATTTTTATTTTGTTTTTAAGCCTGCAATTTCAAAAGTATTCAGGATTAGGGCTTGGAAAACACATTTCAGTACCCATAACATAATAGTGATGTATCTGGCAATGGCTAAGCTTGCAGAGGGAAACTAAGCTTATTTGAAACAACATGATTGTAAATAACACTGGGGGAAAGCAGTTTGCAAGTCTGAGTAACTCCCAGCATGTGCTTTGCTGAGAGGCTGGCACCGAAAGGGTTTTCATTGCAGCAGCGTGAAGACAAGCTTACGAGCTAAGCGCTTCCTGCCCTGCCCGTGGAAGAAGCCAGCTTGCTTCCATTATACATATCAAAGTAAAGAAACCAGTCCACCTGGAATCTGCACTGTAAAACATGGCTAAAAGCCAGGTAGGTTGCCATCATCTTGCAGGCAATCGGAGGTGAAAATCTGGCCCCTTTAAAGTTAACAGTTCATTTAGAGTGGATCAGAGAAGAACCTGAGCCAACACTTCAGTTAAACCTTACCAAGCCTCTCAGGGAGTTTTTGGCTGGTATTAGAGCTTAGCTTGTTGACTGTAGTACAGTATTAGCGGTAAATCTTAAAGCTTTCAGCAATAGCGATTGCAGTAATGAAAATACAGATCAATTAGGCTTCTGGGTGATGCAGGAATTAACATTTCCCTATGGCAAACATGAGATTATAGCAATTTATATGTAATAAAAATGAATATCCAGTTCTTGCTAATGAAAACGTTTATAATCTTTGAGTGCTCAAATTTGTTAATTTAAAATTAACATATGGGTGTAAAATTAATAAATGAGAAAAAATAAAATCTTAGGGTCAAGTGTTCTTGCAGGATACAAAGTCGGACTGGGCTTTATGAGGTACAGATAAGGTTTACAATATTTGCCAAACTTGTGACTGTTGTTACTATGAAACCCAAATGCAAATGACATATAGCTAATAGAATATGTCCCATAGAATAGGGACAAGAAGATGCTTGCCTTCATGCCTCTGCAATGTAAACCCTTTCAGTGCCTTGCTGCACACGTTGAGTGAGTAACCAATAAATATAATCGTAGGTATAGTTTATAAATGCATATAAATCATGCAAATTTGATGCCTATGGATAAAAACAATGGGAAGTAAAAAGGTACCGTGTTTTTCGCTAAAACACCGTGCTGGTTGCAAGGAGAATGCTGTTTTCTGCTAGGGGAATGTTGAGTTTTGTGGA
>JANRGW010048334.1:0-32770 GCA_024733675.1 Psilopsiagon aymara
CAGTTGGCTTTCTGGGCTGCAAGAGCACACTGCCAGCTCATGTTCATTTTTCCATCGACCAACACCCCCAAGTCCTTGAGAGTATTTATGGATGATTTGCTCCCTTGCTTTTATGTCCCCTGCTGAAGTATTTTGTGTTTCTTAGTGGTTTTGGTTTTCTTCTTGCTAAACAATATATACTTGGTCAGGAAGTCAGCTAGCGTAAAGTGGAATAGCTCCATTGAAACAGACATTTGCACTAATTTGTGCCAGTTCAGGACTTTCCTCATGTACCAAGGCTCTGCAGTCCTTTGAAAAATGACAGCAGATTTTTGTATAATAACAGATATTTGTGTATGTTCTTTGAGCTATGGAAAGCAACTCAAGCTTAATACAATATTATGTTCAGTAAGAATATTTGGCATAGAGAGTATTGTGTTGATTTCCCCTACCATGAAAGAAGTCTGACTTCTATGACAGCTTAAATAAATTACTTGTTAACATTTACACTTGTTAACTTACTCATCACATCACAAAGGATCAGTGTCAGCAGGAGTGAAAATTATGTTAAAGCAACTGGATTGAACAAGACAGAAAAGATTAGTTCTGGGAAGATGAAACATTTAATTACAAGCTGTTTCCTGGGAATGAACCACTTTCCTTGGCGTAGCAGTCCAGTGACTTCCCCTAGGCTCAGGGTGAGCACAAACATCTGCCTGTACAGTGTTTGTAAGACTCTGTTGTAGAAATAACTTGACCTTGGATGTGAATGCCCTGTCTGAAGAGTTGTGTGGACATTCTCATCTCTGAGGGATATTTGAATTCCCGTTGCTACCACTTGACCCTGGCATAGAATAAAATAATGAAGGGCTGAAACACTGATTCTGGTTCCTTCTTCTTAGAGTCTTTGCTTTGAACTTAAAAGCGATAGCAAATTGGAAGAATCCCCCAGCAGTGTATGCAGATTGTTTTAAGCTTTTGCTGAAGTTTTACAGGGATGTGAAGATTTTTCCTTTTTTTAGGCTATTTAGAAGATGGCATATTTAAAATCCAACATATTCAGGCATATTATATGCATAATTCACTTCAGTAGGAATGGGTTTCAAATCCCTCACCTGCTTCAAAAAGGAAGGTCTTGATCTACGAACTTTTCTCTAGTTAGAAGTGTGGCGCATAGTTTACTCATTTTGGGGTTTGCCAGATAGAATGATCTTTGGTTTAAAAAACCCCAAAACATTAAAATGCCTTTTTCTATGGAGGTAATTTGATTTTTATGGTTGTTTAATGAAAGTAAGAGAGCTAAAAAAATGACGAATCATCTGGAAACTGGTAGTGATCAAGCAGGGAGTCTTGTAGACAAGATGGGGAATGAATTTCTAGAAACCCACCATCATCCATTCTCCCAGGTCCAAGTCTTATAGCTCAGACAGAATTCCCAGGTTACCTCTGCCTAAGCCAAGTCTATACCTCTCCTATACTTTGCTGCCTGTTTGCAGTCTAATATATTTCAGAGAAAACATAAGGATCCATAGACACTTTCTTCTTTTTTTTTTTTTTTCCTACGAAAATGCAACACTATTGTAGACAATAAACTGAACTTTGATAGGATGCTGCAGGGAGAGTACTGTAAATACAAAAATCACCTGGCAAGCTGGAAAAAAATCACCCTCCAAATAAGCCTTGTTTTCCTGCTACCTAAACAAAACAGATCTAGGCTTCTACACTGTGGAGAAATACTGTCTTTTTTTCCCTTTTCTTTGGATGAAACTAGACTTTTTAAAGCTAAGGATTCTAAAACCCCCTCCTTTTTCTTGTGTCTCAGAAGACGTTTATACGTCTAGGTCCGACAGGGTCTGGCAGAATGGCTCAGTATGATGGTGGGAATTAGCCAGTCACTAGACAAAGCGTTGTAATAGGAGTTTTATTGGTGTGCTGTGTTTCGACTGGTATGAAAACCTAGCATCTGATCAAGAGAAGTAATTGAATATTTGATGATAGTGCCAATGTAATACAGTGCCTTTTTAATCTCATATACAGTTAACTGCGCAAATTATTGATCTAAATGGGATACCAAAGAGAGAAAGACAGCATGCTCTATTGCTGATTCAATATTGTTGCTTTTTTCCTGGAGTCCACTTCTATTATCACTGTTCCAAATATAACAGGCATTTCTACTGTATTTAACTGCAAACAGTTTGCAGGCTGCTCTATTAAAAATAGAAAAAAAAGCAACATGGCTTGAATTCTGTCAATGCAAATTAAAAATATGGTAAGAAAAAAACTCCTATGTTGGTTATGGCCTAATATAACAAGGTTATAAATAAATTGCTCACTGTTCTCATGTATTTTTAGTAAACGGATTTGGGAATAGCACAACAAATCCCCAATGCCCAATTAAAGTCTCTTAACTAATTTAACAAATGCATTGTAAATGGGTAGCTGGAGATCCTTTAAATAAACATACATTTCACAGAGGAACTTTAATAGCCAAACAAATGGAAAATCAGTTCAAATGCTTTAGCTTTCTCAATTATTCTTAATAAATTAGTCATAAGAAAAACGAACACAATTAACAATTACAACCATCATGCTTGTTTTAAATTCAGATGATAGCATTTTGCTGTATGTGTTTTTTAATGTCTCAACTGAGAAGCTATCTATAAGGTGCTCGATGCCTCACTGGAGTCCTTTCTTTTTACCCAGAGTTGCAATAACCTTGAAGGGCTTTGCTTGTTTTACTTTTACATTCATTCCAAATTAATGGTGAAAAAAAAAGCCAATTCACTTAAAAAGCTGAGGCTGCTACCTTAGTAGTGGATTAACTCTGGGTCTGATTTAAGAAAAAGGCACAGATCTCTCCTCTTCTTCTCCCTTGGTAAAACCTTGCTAGCCAGCCAACCGATGAAATGAAACATCTGGCTTTTCAGTGAAGATTGCTCTGGCATTTTGCCTGCACAAAGTTTGTCCTTGTGGAATCCCGGTAAAGAGTGCAAACTGTGAATCAATTAAAGAATGAAGGGCACATACAACAGCTGAGAAGCATGTGTGCTGGGTCTGCATTTGGTGGACGGTATCAAGCAGAAAGATCAAGTGCGAAAAGAGACAGCTGTGGAAAATCTACTCGAGCAAATATTTAACAAATTGAGAGGTAGAAAATATCAGTCTAACGTGTCTTGCTTTTCTTGAACACTTAAGACTTAGTAAAGTTTAACAAGCTTATAAAAAATAATATTTATATAAAAGATAAATGTACCATAAGTCTACTGCTTGAAATATAATCCAAATGCTTTTGTTAAGTTTCTTTATGTCTAGCGCATTTTATTCTTGAGACCCCAGAAGGCAGAAATTATCTGCTAGCTGACCCACTTGTCCAGCACAGCAGCTAATAGTTATTTTCTGGCTGTGGCCTGTGTATTCATTTGAAATGGATGAAATGGTTGGCACTATTTATAGTTAGCTGTTTGAGGCTTACATTGGTTGTCACAATCTGATTTACTTCATCCTTAAAAAAAAGAAGGGAGAGAAAGCAGTAGCAGCAAACATCATGCATGGTTACTAAGTCTTTCCCTCTTCTTTATTTGTGTTTTTTAATAAGGATATTTCTAACATTATTTCTTATAAATTAGATGTGTTCCTCTTCTGGTAATCCACTCTAACTCCATGAACATGAATTAAAGAACAGGTTTTTCTCCCTTTATTTTGAAAACCTATCAGACTGGCTATTCTTGGGAATAACCAAACACATTGTCTAATTATCCAGGTACCAAAAAGTAGTATTCACGAGGGAATCATCTTCGTCTAAAGAAGAATATAACCTGTTCCTCTGAGTCACATGTTGACTTATCCAGTATGGTAAAGAAAATCAAAACATGACTTAATGATTTGGAAAACATTAGTTTTGCATGGCACTGGTGACTCAGGCCTTGGAATAGTCTGTTGCAATCAAGACTCCAGACTCTTACATATTGTTAGAAAATTGGAGGAGTAAACAGAACCATAAAATTAGTCCTGAAAGCTATAGAAAATGTCTTATGATGCCAAACATGAAATCTTGTGAAAGTAAGTTGATGAAAAGAATGAAAAATTATTTCAACAACATCAAAGATAGAATTTTCTGAGTAGTTTCGCAATCTAAACCCAAAGAATTAGACATAATTCTTATAACTTATTTGGCAGGAAGTGTGTGGAAAAAAGTTATTGCGAATGCACTTGGGAATATATATCAAAAAATATTTGACTCTGAGACCCCTGCCAGAATTCCTGCGGGCCACATTTAGATACAGTTATTTAGGCATTTCTTGACTGAAAGAACATCAGTAACTACAATGAAATGTGTTAGGCACCATTTTACACAGTAAGGTAAGACATAACAGCCCACTACTTCAACTTTATGCATATGCATAGGTGAACTTCAAATACCTATACGCTAATATTAAAAGAAAAAGCACTAAACATGTTATTCAGTTGGTGAAGAAGAAGTCACAGTGCCCTGACTACGTCCTAAAGTCTGTGGGGTTTTTTATGTAGCTTGTGTCTATCCGGAGGTGTTGAAAGTGTTTCTTACTAGAAATTACTAATCTGGTTTCATTGATCAGGTGCTGAAGACCTGATTCTCTTGGAAGAAACTGCAGCCGCAGCAACAGCAGCAAAATTTCATGTATTTTCGATACTGCCTTGGGAAAGATACAGAGAACAAGAAAGAGACCAACTAGAAAGCTGAGTAGATGGGTTGCTGGTCTACAGTTCTCACACTGCTGCATGAACTTCCAAGAATATTTCCAAGAAAAGTGATACACTGCTGGCAATACTGTTGAGGGAAAGCACAGTCCCTTCCGCAGAAATGGGAAAAGTCTCATACTGATAGGGTACAGCTAAGCAGTCAGTTGAGATTTTTAGCTTTCTCCAGACACATAGGATGGGTTTTATGTCACAAGTCTGTGTCTTCAGTAGCTAATCCAACACTAGAGAGAAACATTTGGATATTCATCTAGAAATATGAACATGGGAATGAAAGCCATGAGATCATTTCCTAATGCTTCCTCTCCAGTGATGTCATGAAGTGTGTTTTCCCAACACAAGCTAGGAAGATAGCACTGGGAACTGCTTTTATTCATAGCTGTCAGGTCTATAAGCCTCCCAGACTTAAACTAGTGAGTGTGTTATCAATTTCTTTCATGTTCCTGCTAATGTCTAATTAAGAAAGAAACTAAAAGTCAATATTGGTAATGGGAAAATCTAACAAAATGTAGTCAAATTATGTCCATTAGGTTAGCATTTTGGACTTTCACTGTATCATCTTGACAAGACAAACTTATTGAAAGGAGTTTTACAGAAATTGAAACTGGACCCTAAACCAGCACGGGTGCTACTGTTCCCTTCCACTACACAATCTTTTTTCCTTGCCATTTTTCACTGTTGTTTTTCTGTGCAACTACAAGCAACTCTGTGTAGATAAATTTTGTCCTCTATCCACAGTCTGAGAAATATGTCTTCATTCTGCTCAGTTTACAGTTGTTTTGTATATTTTTCCCCCCATGTAACTTCTCCATTAAATAAAATGCATTGGCGGTGGATAATGGATTAATATATTTGAATGTGAGCAGGTTAGGAAGAAGCAAGGCAAATTTTCCTCTGCCACTTCTATCATGACCTATAGGAATCACCATAAGACAATTCCATCTTGGATTGTGCATTCATTTGCCCTTCCTAAGTCTGCCAGCGTGAGTACTAGCTTGTTGCATTATGAAAGTGATTTTGTAATATGGACCGGACTCAAAGCTGACAGAACACTGCAGCGCATGGTGAAAATTATACCCCTCTGGAATATTTTTCTTATATAACTTATTCTTTAACATGTGGCCAACTGACCCATTTAATGGGAATTGCTATTAGCAGTCAATTGCAAATGCCTTCAGACACCACTGAGACTGGTTTGAAGCAGTGCTGTTCTGTTTTCCAGTTGCTGTGCAGTGCTAAGATCAGGCTGTTCTTCCCTGTGCCTTGCAGGACAAAGCTTAATAATGTTGGATGCCTGCTTAATTAGGTTGGGGAATTTCTCTGAATCCCCCACAGAAAATCCAGCCACTGAGGGAGGAATTGCAGATTCATGTGCACAGCCATCTTGTGGCAAGCACCTTCATAGTGTCTACCACAACCTCATGCAGCAGAGATTTGAATACTCCATACTTTCAAAGGATTCCTCTGGCACATTTCATAATAGATTAAGGCATGTTATTTGCTCCCCAGTTCTTCTGAGGGCCAAAGCAAAATAGGATGAATGAGGTGATTTAGGATGAGGCAGTGGAGGTGAGATTTTTATTAGGAATTCGGCATTCATTCCACTGTTTAAGTAGACACATTGTAGTGTTTTGAATATTGCTTCTAACTTTAGATGTTAGAAAATACACTCTGGATGTTGCAAAGAAAGAAGCATGCTTCAGCTGTTACATTCTGTAGAACTAGGAAGCATCTCAGGCTTCCAAGGAGACTGGGATGTGTAATTGAATGGAGGATGACTTTAGTAACAATTAAATTGTAAAAGGAAGCCCTTGACAACAGGGAGTCATGAAATATTTAGGAAAAAGCCTGGGGTTTATTTTGTTTTTCATTGTGCTGATTAATGGAAAAGTTACTGTGACAATCAAGACATCATGCTTACCTCTTGTACATCCATCACAGAAATTTTGTAATTTTGAATTTTTTAATATATTTTCTATTTTTTAGAAGCAAAAGGTGATTTAGAGTAAAACCTTCTCACTGGAGAGGACATCACATTTTTCCTGTCTGACTTGTAGATAGCTCATTTCTGGTTCAGGTGTCTTGCAGAGGGATGAAGGACAAGATTTCTTTGTAATCTAGCCAAACCTAGCTGCCCTGGACTGCTAAAAGAGCAGTCAGTTTCTCATTTGAACTTGTGCTTGAATTTCATATGATTTTGGCTGGTAGGATGGAGAAAACTTGGATATTCTTTGTTATATAATGCGTCCATTGTACATATCAAAGAAATAGATATAAGTTGACTTTAAATAGTTTACAAGAGTTTAAAAGTGGTCTTGCATGTTTGCTGTAGTTTCAGTTTGTTGTCAGTTTCAACCTACTGTGGAGCACAGCATCTCATGCAAATCTACAGACTTTATGCTTGCCATAACCAAGTGAAGTGTGTATATAGGAGGATAATTTTATGTAGGGAAAAATATAGCACTTGAAAAGGGCAAACTGTGCTAACATACATCCTTGCAGAGAAGTATTATTTGGAAGAAAAGGAGTCCCGTTAACTTGTCTAGTGTTTCTGAATTAGTACTAGTCATATATTTTCTTTCATTTGAGCCCTTTCTCACAAAGGCAAGTAGTGAGCAGCTGGAGGAGAGGGACAGTCTGGTTTACTGGAATGTGTAGATCAGATGGCTTGGCACATCAGTCCCACAGGAGTATAAGGCTCTAGTATATACCGTGCACAGTGTACCCTGATGCCACCAAGGTATCTAGGGATAGAACCCATTTGTATTTGTGGAGTGACAGGAGGATCCCAAGAGTTGACTGTACTGCAGGCTGAAATCAGCCTGACTGGGAAGGAGCGACAAAAATGTGGAATAGCCAAAGGGGTATTCCATGCCACAGCACATCATGCCCAATGTATAAACTGGTGGGAGGCATCTAGAAGAGCAGATCTCTACTTGGGTCAGGATGGATATGAGCCAGAGCAATGGTATTGTACATCACTTGTTTAATGTTTTTCCTTTCCCCTTTTAGTTTTATATTGTCTTGCCTTGCTATTCCCCTTATTATTAGTAGTAGTAGTGGTAGTTTTAAATTATATTTAGTTGTTGGACAGTTCTGTTTGTATCTCAGCCCATGGTGTTTACATTCTTTCAATGATTCTCATCCCCATCCTGCTGGGGAGCAGGGGGATAAAAAGGGGAGTAAGCAAGTGACTGCATGGTTCTGAGTTATCAGCTGGGCTTAGACCATGACAGCAGCCTTTACTTGGACATATAGGGAAGCAAATAATTTTAATATATTGGAAGTCTATAAACACAGAGAGATTCATCATTGTGATACACAAGATACTTCTCTGCTCTTCTTCACCTGCTGCTATAGTCAGCTACTCTTGCTCAAATTCACAGCCATTGACAGACACCTATTTTTCTCCCAGACAGAATCTTAAAACTGAAATATGGGTTTTGTTGGGATGGATATGCTTGGGACTCATGCCATGCTTTTTAATTCATCTTCAGAGTTACGTGTAAGTCATGATAATAGTAGATTCATGGTTAGTAGGAAGGGAGGAGTAAAGGGTGGAAGAGAAGAAGACAAACTATCCTGACAATTAAGTTCAGCCATTCTCAGTGCTATGACACTGAGCTGGATGCTTTTTCCAAACGTGAGCTGGGACTCCCATGAGAAATGTCAACCTATATTTCCTACTTCTTTTCAGGATTAAAATGGCAGTTCATTCTTTATGTCAGCTCTGATAAGAGCACGTCTCTGCATAAAGACAGTTATTCTTTTTCTTCACTCCCATTTGGGAGATGAGAAGAAAAAGGAAGAACTGGAAAAGACCTAGTATATTTAATAGGGAAAAAAAAATCTGAAACATCACCAATAATTAGAGGATTTTGGTGCCAGTTTAAAACTTATGTTTTAAAAACTGTTAGTTTTGGCTTGTGTCCATTTTAAACACAGTATTTCCCTGTGCAATATGGTATTGCTTTATTACTTCAGTAATTACTTATAAACTTATGTAAAAGTGGGGTTTTTGACCATATTATCAAAATTACCAGATGCACACAACGAAGATTGATTTTGGTTTTTACTCTCTGTAGGGAGGAGGATATGATTATTTGATATTGTTCCAGTTCTGTTTCTTTTCTCTAATTTTCACATACTGCTGCTATTGTTTATCTTGGGATGTTATGGAAGGTGCTGTGGGATATTTATGGTAATAGGCAGATCAAGGGTTTAGAAATAAATAGAAGGATAATTGCCTAAAAAACACTGGAAAAGAAAAAAATAATAATCTCAGTGCTGTATTGGGGAAGCAGAGCTGCCAGATTTTTATGACTGCGGTATTCAGTGTTGTGGAGAGGGTCAGATCTTCATGCTTTGTTATCATTAGGAGTTGAAGGAAGGTCATATACGAATGATATCTGCACTAGCTTCTTTCCATCACCTGGCCTGAAGCTTTATTTCAGGCAAGTTTTAAAGCTCCTGGCAGTATCTGGTTAGCATTAGAGCACTGCTAAAGGCAGCCATCATATCCCAGCTTCTGAGAGCTCTCATTTATTCTGCACATACTCGCATTCTCAGCTTCTTCCTTTTCTTTATCTACAGACCCCAACCCCCAAAAAAGTTTTATTTCTGTTTTACTTATGCCTTCTCAAATACTTTCAATTTTCCGGGATCTTCTTTCTTTATGTATCTCTGGTTTATTTTTCAACTTTTCTTTATGAGTCTGTCTTGGTCTTCCTGGTCTTTCCTCATTCCCTCATTCCTGCCTCCACATTTATCTCTTATCTCCCTTTCTTTATTTCTCTTTGTAGTTTTGTGTCTCATTCCACAAGAGGTACCCTTCTTTTGCTCTTCTCCGTCCTTCCTGACTAGCTGCCAGTGTGAAGAGCTTCACAAAGAAATATGAATCTCCTGAAAAGTGGTGCTTCTGAGGGCTCTAATACATGTCTGCTCTTTAGAAACTTAAGAGAGAGAAAGCAACAGAGAAATGTTACATAGAAAATTGTTAGGCATTTTCTCAACAGGGGAAATTTCACAGCAGAGACTTGGACCTTCTATTTTGACATATCCTCCCACAGGCTACCTACTATGTCAAGATATCAGAGCCTGCTATTACCATGTACACTCTCACTTATATAAGAGACACTGGAATAAGCTGGGAATGACTCCGATCCAGCCAATACCTTATTCCATTAGAAGAAAACTACCTGTTCTGGGCCTGCATTCCATAATTTCCCAAATGCATATGAAGATAAGAATAAATTATTTTATATCTGCTTCTTTTCCCTTTTCTGCACCTTTTCTGCTCTAATTGGAATTGGTCTGTTGATCTGAGATCTCCCATGGCTGCATGTCTCTGGGAACACAAAGTTGTCACTCCTGCAAGAGGGAAAGTATTCAGATAGGATTAAGTGACTGTAGATGGACAGAGAAGTCAGGCAATGGCATGCCTTGAAGATCTTCTCAGCAAGCACCACAGTGAGCAGGGCTAGCATGAAAGCAGTGTGCTCATCTGTTACAGGCTCCTGCTGTTTCAATGTGTAAATATGCCACTTTTGTCTGAGCAGCTCTTGTTTCTATTCACTGCGTAGGTGTAAATCCACATGAAAATAATGTACATTCCACTGGCAAAACTGCTATCAAACATTCATGAGGTTGCCACTGTTTATACGCGCAGTTCACTTGCTGTCAGAAGAGTGGGGTGCATGTAGTAGGGGTCCAGGGGGGCCCTGCAAGGCACAGCCTCTGATTGCAGCCTGTCTTGAAAAACTCTCTGACAGGTAAAAGGGAGCACCACCATGAGACTGCATCTTCCTATCAATATGGATTACTGCTGTGGGTGGAGGCTGGTTGGGGAAAGTAAACAGCCCAAGATGGCAATGCAAGTAAACTATGCTATGTGCTGCATATATTTATGCAGCAAGATTTTATATGGTGCATACAAAATTATTTTGTATTATGCATAGACTTTATGTAAAATCTAGGTCCTCTGGTTAATGTTCCTTCTAAACATGTTCATTTTGAAACAATACACAGCAACAGGATTTAGAAAAAATACTTCTAAACCACACTGAAAGTATTCTGTAAACCATTGTATATTCTCAAGTCTAACTCAGTAGCATTGTACATTTCTCTGCCTATAATATGGAGATGTGTTGCTGTATATTGAATCTGTCTAAATATTTTCTAATATTCTAAATATTTTCTAATATTCTTGTGAATGAAGATATAGATTGAATGGTATTTGTTAAGGCAGAGGTCTGGAAGGATGGAAACGGCTGAATCATCAATCACTCCTTGTGGAAAGTTGCACAGAAAATTCTTATAAGGAGAAGAAACAAGTGTGATTTATTTTCTGGTCTGCCCTTTTTTTTTGCCTAATAATGCAGAACATCTGCTACATCTTCTACTATTCAAGACTTACAAAGTGGATTTATCCGCTAGTCTATAACTATTTCTGGATGTGATATCAGAATGGACCATGATAAATAATATCTGGATGATTTCTTGTACATAAGCTTGAATGCATTTTAGAAAAAGGCCAGCATTAGTATCCCTCTTTTGCAGATAGAGAAATGAAATCCTAAATAACTGAAATACCATGAAAAAAAAGCAGATGAAATTCATCCCAGTGGCAGAACTAGAGCAATGGCTATTTGGAGTACCTTAAGCATACCACCTTCTTCCCCAGACCTATTGACTCCTATAGTTCAGTGGAAAGACTTCTGAACTGTTATCTAGCTAGGGAAGACTAAGATTGTAGCCATACTAAATGAATTATTAACTCTAAATTCTCAGAATATGTCATAGCTTTGTATATAAATTTATGTTTAAACAATTGTCTGGTAGTGAGAGTGTGAGAATATGCGCAGGTAATATCAGGACACAGAGGTAATTGTGAAAGGTAAAGCAATGAATATATTTATGCTGATTTGACAGTCTACATAATCTGTGAAGTGTTCTCTGCTTTATTGATCATACTGTTTGATGAGAACTGAGTATTTAAACTTACATTTCTCAAGCAACATGTGGCAGAGTTGATTTTCCTGCACTGAACTTCTATAACTATTAATTTTCATTTAAATGGAGTTGGTGCTGTAATAAATCTGAGGCAGTCTGAAGAAAAATATTCAGTGTGTCTTGAAAATATGAAATTGCAGTTTTGTTTCTTTTTGCATAATAAATATAACTATTGTATTAATAGTACATTGAAGTTAATTGCTTGGGAAAGGTAATTGTAAACATTTTAGTTCCTTCATAGGCAGTAAATATTACTGTCATTATATTTCATTGCAATTCCATTAAAATCTAAGGTATCTATCTCAATATGCATCTTGGCCACCAATCTTGGACTACCTTGTTGAAAATGCTACCTAGCTGCTCTTCAGTAGTTCTGTAATTGCTCATAATTGCATCAGACAGGGTTTTCAAAGGTAAGCACATTTTTTGGACCCTTTAATGTTTGGGTGGCAAATTTAATTTGTTTTAGAGCGCTTATTTTCAAAGGATGAGTACTCTGCATTTCTGAAGAACCACACATTTAGAAAAAAAGGGTTTGAAAACAAAAAAAAAAAGAAAGAAAAAAAAAAGGTAGTCTTTGAAATTATGATATATTTGAAAGTCTGGGGTTCTTCCCTGGGCTGGTAGGAGGTACCTGAAAAGTGCTATTAGCACTTCAGGACTTGTGCATACAGATGCTACAGAATTATACTGGAAGGAAAACAATTATTTGGGGAGTTAAACAATATTATTCCAATGTTTTAAGCAATTTTCTAAAGTATGCCTTCCCTGTATTTCATTCTGGTTTCACACGACTTGTTCTCATGAACCTCAATCTATTGCTGGTAAGACCCTTCCTCTAAATAACAGTAGTAGGTGGGATTTAAATTTGGGCAAAGAAACTGACTGAATACATCCTCCTGCTACATCAGCATGTGGCATTGGAGATCACTATGCAGTAGGTGTCCAGCCTATTTTCTGATGCTGCAATAATACTAATTTCTGAATAATAATAAAATTAATGCCCTGCTGTTTTATAATTTGGCTTGCAAAGGAGTCTTCTGCCTCATTTAAGTCAAATCACTTCAGATTTAGAGGGTAACAGAACCATAAAAATTTAGCAGTACTGACAATAGATCATGCTAGACAAATTATGTTGCAGTTTTTGAAAGAAGTTGAAATCAGTACATGAAAGAACCACAGGAGACATGTATATAGGTTTGAGCAAAACACTTGATAGTGATTCCCATGAAAACTGCTCTGGAAAGCTAATTTGCTTTGTTTCAAATATGAACAATGCTGTGTGGGCCAAGGAAAAATCTATATAAAGCATCATAATTGAAGGACAATAAGGAGAGCAGTAGGTGTCCTTGGAGAAGCTACATCTTAGCTGACATGTTCACGAATGGTATGGAAGGAGGAGTAGGCAGCATAAGAATGGAATAGCAAATGACATTAACTCATGAGTATTCGGGACAAGTAGGCAAAAAGGAAAAAAATCCACAACGAAAGAAATTGCAAGGAGGAGCAGAGGATAAGAAAATGAGACCTAAGGTGGCAAATATAAACTGAGAAGCCAACTGGGGAATAAAGGGAGAGCTCTCCAGTAAAAGCAATACATGTTTTTAATGTCAATGTAGCTGGAAAAATCAGACATTTTGGAAAGCTAATGTCACATTGAGGGCCATTGCTACCCAGGGCTTTTCCTTCTGTCTCAGCTGTGCTAAACACACAGTTTTTGAGTACGGAAATACTAGAAAGCTATAATTCAGAAAAATTGGAATCAGGTTGCCAGAGAAATTGATTCATTAGAAAACTTCAGATAATCTAGCAAAACATGTCCAAAAGCTTACATCTGGGAATTTGTTGATAGTCTGGAAATATAAGAAGGCATTCTGTGTGAGATGGAAATGGCTAGTGGGTTATGGTTTGATTTGCTGGTCTAGCAGGCAGTAGTGCCATAAAAAATACAGCCTGGCAGATTTAACCTACTGCTAAGCAGACACTTGCAGTAGTTAGCAAGTCTTAGAAGTATTGTTTTTTTCTAAAGATATAGCCAAGGGTCAGCAGGATTTAAAGTTGTTTGAATATAGCATTCTCTTGCATTCCAAACCTAATGTAATATACAATGTTAAGTGATTAAATGTGATATAAAAACATACTTTTTCCAAAACTATGCCCTTCCTTCTTATTTTTGAGACAATCCTGGGACTGAAGCCATACAATCATTGACAGAAGTGGGGGCAGCAAAGACAGCAGGAGCATATCCTCTAATACACTGGTATAAATGTATTCTACTGGGGAGAAGGGAGTTCACTTTGCACTCTGAATAGTTCCAGATATCCTCCAGCTGAATGACAGTTACACACAAAAAGTGTGTGAATGAGTAGCAAAACATACTTTGACTCAACTTTTCAAAATATATATTTAGTTCCAATATCAGTGACTGATTCTGGGGGGATCGAGACATTCTACTCAGAATGTTTATTTATGTAAGAAAGAGAAGGGAAAAAAAATACTGGATCCAATTTTGGGGAGATCTAGAACCAGAAAAAGAGGTTAATTAATTATAGTGTAGGATTAGTGGATGTCTGGGCAACTGCCCATCTGAAGATAGCTAGACAGGTAGTGGAATACTGAGTTTTCCTTTAGTGAGAACCTATTTTGCTCAGGTTATTTGAAAGAACATTTGAACCCTTGAACATCCCTCATTTTCAACTGTGCAAGGATAGAAATGTCAATTCTACCTAAAAAAGCTTCAGTCCTTATGCATGTAAGGGCCAAATCTTCTGTTGGTGTTACCTGTGCTCCATGACTGACATTCACAGGGAAATGCACAGCAGAAAGGTTCAAACTATTTCCTGTCACACCGTAAAATGAAGTGCTGGGGTCTGTATTCGCATAAAAGGGTATTGTCAGTTGCTGTAGATGTACCTGCCTCACAGGAGGCTGTGAGTGTTAGTAGGTATTTAGATGGCCTTGTTTGTGGCTCCATGTGCAATTGCCCGTTTTTCATGAGGCATTGACTCCTGAAGACATTGCTATGGTTGTTTTGTTTTTTTAAATTTTAAAACTGTGTTTCTTACCTTAGAAAATGTTGTGTTTGAACTCCTAAAATTTTGTGCAGTACGTGGTCATTGAAAATCCAGCCTTACTTGCTTTTTCAGTTATCTCTCGTTTTATTTCTGACAGGCTGCTGGCAATACGGCTATATCCCATGACTAAAGCACCTGCAGAATTCAGAAACTAGGCTAAATCAGACTCACAATTTTTAATGAATTTTGAATTATGCAGTTAATCTATTGGTGACTTTTACAACTCTTTCATTCTGAAAGGAAAAAAAAAAAAAAGAAGGAAAGAAATGCAAACAGACAGTCAGAAAATGATATCTAGTTATTGGGCCACATGTGGTAGAATGCTGAGATTTTATTTTCTTCTGAAACTACAACCTCTTATAAAGCCTATCCATCATATGTAATGAGGGCTGTCAGGAATATTTAGCTGAGAAATAGCTACTTGATATGCTAATGGTGGTCCCTTAGTGAATTCCTTTGGTCGTGCTGCCTGACATTAATGGTTTTCATAATCTAATGAATGAAGTGTGTAATAGAAGTAAGGCCACAGGGAATAACATTCTGAAAGTGAGGGAAGTACTATATATGTATTTTATAAACACGTGCATTTTTTATGTATATGTACACACACACACACACACACTCACAGCTAGATAAAATAAACACCAGATAGGGTGAATATACATAGACCAAGCAAATCTTCAATATTGGCAATTTAAATTCTAGATTCTAAAGTGCCCTCATTCCGAGGACTGCATGAAATAGGAATGTAATAAGCAGGAAGACTTCCACATCTTCTCCTCACTCTTATTTCAGAAATGGAGATCTTGTCACCAGCTCCTGCCAAGGACAGCAGCTCGCCTTTCCCAGGGGGCTCCTGGTGGCTGGGAAGAACTGAGAATCCCTAGTAAACACTGGAATCAGGTCATTCTATGTGCTGCAAGGCTGCTAGTTACATCCTCATCTGTCATGCTGAACTTAACATGCTGATGGATGCTTACAATTTCCTAGTGCTGTCCTATATTTATATCTGCCTGTTGTCTCTTATCTTTGGAGGAGGCAGGGAATGGCTGCTAGTACACTGTCTGATTTTCAAGAGCTGGAAACATCTTTGTGTGCTTGTATTGTCAGATATTTGTAGCCACAGACTTTTGTGGCCATTTTTACCTGGCTATAAAGTCAGGGAAAATAGGTTCTAAGACTGGTCTTTAGCCCCTGCTTATGAAAAACATTGGATTGGAAACTCATTTGGTCCTTTCACAGAAAATTTCATCGAGTGTTCCATCATCAGATGTTCAAATGCTTGCTAACCTCAGCCTTTAGATACAACGCGGCTTTTGCTGTTCTGTGTGTCCTTCCATTTGTGCATGTAATGGGTGTGGATATTTGCAGGATTGATGCTGTCATTTGTCCAACTCCCTACCAGTGCTTGCATTTCTCCATTACTGGACTTTCTACTATCATATACCTACAGAGCACCTGACTATGTTCTTGATCTTGCAACTAGATCTGAGTGTTAATAGTTCCAGTGAATTAAGAATAGCAAAGAAACTATACCTCTTTGTTAGTGTGGTCCTGTCTTTCTCTCAGGCCCTGATTTCTCCATGAGTGTCTGAGTGGCCTGGGTGATGTCTGAGGTACAGATGGTAGGGTCTGCTCTTTCTGATGCTAGAGAGACTACCAGTGCAATTGAACTGTGTAATGGAATTGGCCACTTAACAAAGTGAGTACTGATGAAAGCCCTTAATGATCTAGAGACATAAAGAATTGGTTTGGGTACACAGAGGATAGACATTGCTGCTTAAACTCAAGTCTGTTCTTGCAAACATCATAGACACTAGGGAGAGCATGATGGGTTTAATATGAATTATATTAATTCCTCATGTATCTGAAAAGGTGTTCCTTAGCAATTGGTTTGTGTATGGACATGCAATACACATCAAAATCTGGAAGAAGGATGAATCACTAAATTAAAAAGTAGCAGTGTACAGACTGCTACAAGAATGTTTCTTCTGTGTAATCTCATAAAGTACTTGTATTAGTTTTTATAATTATAAAAAGGGCACAAAAAAGATTAATAAAATCTATAATGACATTAACCTGTGAAGAGTTGTGAAGATACAAACCGAAGAAAAAATAGCTTATAGACCAAAAATAACAGGCAACCCTTCGAGCCTTAGAGCTGTTGAAAATGAGAGATAAGTACATTTAGAGGAAGTTAATACAAAAGAGACTCAGTGGGAGGAAGAGACGTAACAAAATATAACACTATCAAAGTTCAGGGAGGTAACAGATGAGAAATCATCTCTGATTTCTCAGCATAGTGAAAAGTTAGGGAAGCATACAGAGTTGTCATGCTGTGGAGCAGGAGAATAAGGTTTTCTTCTGTGGCTTTTTAGATGTAGGGGTATCTTCTTTAGAGACAAATATCTTGGTAAATTGAATGGAGTTCAGAGCCATAGAATCATTTTTATAGTTAGAGGGATTTACTTTAGATGAATGATTAGGAGATTGAAACCTGGTTTGTTCGGGAGACAAGATGAGATGTTAGAATCAAATAATGCTGCATGTGCCTGAACAAAATGGAAATGGATTGTTTACAAGGGAACATGAGTGTGATAAAGAAAAAATTGTTAGGAGTACCTCTAGGACATTAAAATGTATCAATTAGGAAGCCAAGGAATCAACAGAAACCTCATGTTAATGGACAATGCAGAAAATCTCAAACTAGATTATTCCTCACATAATTTACACTGCTTTGCATAATCTTGCTGAGGCACAAAAGGATCTGGGCTGGAAACGCTCTAACTGGTCTTTCTATCTCACCTTCTACAGGTGCTTGCAAACTATTTTTCTTGGTGCCTTCCCACAACTCTGTTTTCAGGGAACCTGTGCAGATGTGCAGCCTGACTCCTTGTTCATATTCTCTAAGGTTTATTTTATCAAAGTGATAGTACTTTCTGTTTTTAGCTATAGTGAACAGACCTTTTTTCTTTTCAGGAAAAGTATGGTATAGCGAGATCTTACACGCCTCCAAAGGTGCTTCTGTGAGTCCTTGGAATCCCCCAAAGTTCTCATGGTTTACGTGACTTTACCTTTAGATTTTTCGAGTTAACGAACATCTGTCTCACAGCACCCAATTAGGCTCCTATTTCCTCTTTAGGTTGAAATTAAGAGAGTTAGGAACTTGGTTAACCTGTTCCCAGGCTCCTAAATGCACTAAATAATAGATAAAGTTTAATAAAATGCTGTAGAGTTACTTAAGTGCTATTTAAACTAGTTAGGTGACATATTCCACATTAAGTCTGCATCATGCACATAAATAATGACAGCAGTATGCTTCTGCTTAAAAAATGTAATGATGTCCATAAATCTAATTTATTGAAATTATTTAACTATTCTCTGAAAGATTATTAATGATCTTATTTGATTTTTATTTGTCGGTCTACCTGACATATGGCACACTACAGATGGTTCTGCATTGTGCCATCAATATTTTTGTTAATTTGAATGAATGCTTTAACTAATACATCATTTCTACATCACATTTTCTCCGTGTTGAATTAATATTCAGGCTTATTATTTAATATATTGTGCAACAGAAAAAAAGCTGCAACAAATAGGACATTTATTCCTTTCCTCTTTCTGATAAAGCCAGTATCATAGTTAATTTCTAATGGAATCGCCTGATACAAAGAGATCCTTCCACATTAGAGGAAGGGGAGGCAGGACCCACTGCTGCAGGATCTGATTTTTGAAGTGAGTGAGAGTTTGTTACCAGGTTTTGCTCTTACAGATAAGGCCAGGATCCAGGCTCTACTATAGGCTGGAATATATATTTTTATGTTAGCAGTGATTTAGAAGTAAGTCTTACGTGACAGTGGAAGCATATGGTAAGGCTCTGTCACCACTTGAAATGATCTGTATGGGTGAAGAGAAAAAAATATTCTGGCATAAAAGATGTCATGGTTTAAGCCTGGCCAGTAATTCAGCACCATGCAGCTGTTGGCTCATCCTTTCCTTCCCCCTTTCTCTAGGCAGGATGAGGAGGAGAATCTAAACAATGTAACCCCCCCTGGGTTGAGATAAGAACAGTTTAATAGCTAAAGTACAATATATGACTACTAATTCTAATAATAACAGTAATAAAAATGATAAGGGAAATACCAAGGGGAGAGAATGTAAAACTGAAAGGGGAAAAGAAAAAAAACCCAGTAAATAGCAGTGATGCACAATACAGTTGCTCACCATCTGCTTACTAATACCTAGCCCGACCCAAGCAGCAATCTGCCCTTCCGGATAACTCCCCGCAGTTTATATATGGAGCGCAACGTGCTGTGGTATGGAATATCCCTTTGGGCCAGGTGTCTTGTCTCTGCTCCTTCCCATTTTCTTGTGCCCTTCCTCACTGGCAGAGCACGAGAGACTGGTAAGTCCTTGATCAGGTAAGTGATACTGAGCAACAACTAAAACATCTGTGTGTTATCAGTATTGATCTCAGAATGAAGCCAAAACGCAGCATTGGACCAGCTACTACGGAGACAAAAAGATAACTATTACAGCTGATTCTTCAAAGAAAATCTGAAGCAAAATCAGATAGTTTGGAAGGTGAATAGCAATCTTCATGAGAACAGCTAATAAATACTGTACTTTCCCAGGGAGGGTGTCCTTTTTATTTAAACAAGTGTTATTTTAATTTAATAAATACAATGGTGCAGTTCTTGCACATCGTGTGAAGGGTGTGCAATCAGGCCACTTCAGATCTCTTAGTCCTGTGGGTCCTCATTAGCCTGGAGCTGAGCAGTCACTGGTAGTGCAGTGATAGTCCTGGCACTACCTTCCATGCTAAAATATTGTTCAAGTGTCAGAATTGTAGTCTTCGATACTCATATTGATTACTTATTTTGTTTGATTGATATTCTCCTTCTCAAGACTGGATTCCATATTCTCTTTTGGTGCGACAGGAATGATTTCAAAAGTAGACCAGGGCTGAAGCTGATAGAAATACATAGAGGTTTCTCCTCTGCTTTCTTCCTGTAAGAAGTCATATTCCATCCACTTTTCCATACTGTTTACCATGTTTACTGCTTCCATGAATGTTTACCTCAGCCTGTCTCTGGATAATGAAAGTATGATTTGCTCTCATACTCTTTCCCACTCAGTAAATCATTTGTGTCCTTGCTCAGATCTCCAGCTACTGCTCTTCCTTCCTTCTCTTTCACATTCAATATCAGAAAGCACACTAACTCCTGATTCATCCATTGCAAAGTCCTTCAGCTGACTCATTCTAAATTTTGTCAGCTTTTATTCACCCAAATGCAGCTGCAAATACCAATTCCCTACCTTGCCCCTTTGATAATGTCACATTTTTGTGTTGCGTTTATCTTTGTTCTACCTCCCTCTTTTATTAAAAAACATGTATTGCTTGTCTTTATCAGCAGGCACTTTGTTACCTATCTCTATCTTACCAATTCTTTTTTGAGTACTTTAAAATGCTTATGTCAATCTTCCTTATCTTCTTGCCAACACCTCAAACAAGCATGTTAATGTTTTCTGCCATGCTATGACCCCAACTTGGAATAAATTTGTCATGAACAACAAAGATCTTATATATCAGATTTCCCTTTTCCAAAATGCATCTGAAGTTCTGACAGTAATTTTCCCAGTGTGCAAACTTATGTTGCCTATTAAAATATTGCTATTATGTTCTCATGTTCTCCTCCAAACCATTAATTCTTCTTTATGTTTTGATGGTAAATGTTAGAGAAAGTGTTTGTCTCTGTGATTTGTGTTTTTACCAAGTCAACACTATGAGATAACAGTCTAGACCATCTAGCTGCTATGAGAAATATATGTGCTTAGTTGAACTGTGGTTAAAATGTATGTCTGTTTTGACTTCATGTGATGGTGTAAGTGAGAATTTTCATTTGCCTACACTGGACACGTCTGAGCTATTTCTTCCAGTAATTTCCAGTATTTGCTTGCTAATACTTTCTGACTTTTCAATTGCCAGGTATCATCTAAGCAAAATGTCCTCCCAGTTCCATTATTTATTCTAGGATGTTGTTGACTGGTAAAGTCCTTTTTCCCTAAATATGCATAAACCAGATTCATTTATGATGGAATTTAGCTGCAGTATAAAAAGGCATAGCTACTTCATGCTGTAATATATATTATATGTTAGAGGGGAAAAATGGAAGTTGTGGCATTTGCTTTAAATTCAGATTATTACATAAAAACCAGAACAATTAATCACAGATGGCTTACATGGGCAAACAGCCCCCATTATCATGTATACTTTATATTTGCAGAGCCAAAGTGTCACTTGCAAACAATTTAAACAGTAAGTCCCATATGCTGAATTCATGAAGTCATTCCTTAATGGAAGTTAAATGAAAAACCTCATTAATACCCAGTGAGGCTGAAGTGCATATGAAAGACTCCCACTGGTTGATTTACTGTGGCACCTTCCATGGGTATGGAAATACATGAGACAGTTATATCAAGTGAATGAACGGAGAGTAGGTAAAAATTAGGGTACTTTGCTATCTAGGGGAATTTTATACTGTGTGTGCTAGGAACTGTTGGGGATGTTACATGCAGGACTGTTGGGTGGAAGTGGTGCTGGGAATTGAGTCTAATACCTTAAAGACACACAGTATTGGGTTGGAAATCACAGTCATAGGATCTGGATCACATTATTTTGTTATTTGGTTCACATAATCATAATTTACATAAATCCTTGTTGTGCTTTATACTTTGAAGCACAATAGAACAGAATCAGCTATTGTAGTGATCTTAAGTATAACAATGCATTTTAGGTTGAGACTTTCCTAGTGCCACATGTGGTGACCATGTAGTAAACACAGTATTTCTTATTAATAAGTCATCTGAAGTTATTCAGCCTTTGTGCTGACTTGAGTTTAATTGCATACATCTAAAAACTTGTTTAAATGTGATCCTCAGAGACATAGCCTAGTGATGCTTACCAATAGTAGGTGAACTGTCTGTGAAATTTACATGCATTGATCTAAATTACACTCTTTGAGTAAAGCAAGTAGTGCTACTTCTTTTAAAGCAGGTTTTAGCACTGTGCTGGCCTTTTAATTCACTGTTAGGTGTATTCAGAGTAGGCATTCATCTCTAAGATAGGTAGATTGCATCTGACTGGGCCAAAATCCCTAATTTGCCTAAGTCAGTGTGGCGACTCCTTGACTTCTACAAGGTTTTGTTGCTTTATATTGGCTCCTTATTTGGCTTTCTGACTTCAGGGTAGCCACCTGTGTTTATGATTAACCTGAATTTAGACCCACTAGAAGGAGTAAAGGAGTGTTACTTGCTCAGTGTGTTCCTTTACATACATGCTTTATTTTCCGTCTATGTTTACGACACTGGAAATTTCATTTCAAGCAAGTGGCCAACAGGTATCCAGCCAGTTCTCTACATGTGAAATGTCACAAGGTGCTAGAAAACATCAGAAAGGCTGCTACAGTGCCAGCCCTCCCCCCAGCACTCAGTAGGATAAAATGTAAAGCTCCACTGAGGAGGTAAAAAATAAGAGCTGCGCCTGACAGTAATAAGAATGAGAGCTAGTCCAGACATGAACAAATGTTGACACATCTAGTGTGAAGAAAATATACTCTTACAAAAGAAATGTCATATATGGTTTCAGAAAGCAAACAAGCAAACAAAACTAACAGCACAGGATATGAATTTGTTATTGCATTCACAGCATTACTGTATGGCTTCCTAAACTAATTTGTTGTTACTTGATGAAGAGAGAGGGGAAAAAACCTCCTATCTCCAGCATGTCACCTTTCATTAAAATTGTGTTTGTCTGAGATTTTGTTATTTGCAGTTGCTCATCTGTTAAATTAGAAGTTTTAATTCTTCACAGTTTGTCACCTTTTTAATTCTGGTCTGTTGACACATACTTCTCTGCAATGCAGAAAGGGTTGAAAATGAAATTTAAAAGAAAATTAGCTGAGAAGAGGATAACAAAGTGAAGCATCGGTTCTTTGCTTTTTCTCACTAAATATATGATGAGCCTGAGAGTCTCAGGTAGATGGATACTAGTGGACGTCATGACTATGACATTATATGTGGTTTTGGATAACGAATCTTTTTTGCTGTAGGAAAACACAGTGTCTTTTTTTTGGAAGTGGAGAATATCATAGGTTTCGCTTAATTGCATCGAGGAATAGGTCATTCTTTTAAGTTTCCATTTATCAAAATGAATGGAATAAATCTGAACTGCACATGGACAGACAGCATCAGTCCCATTTGCCTTTTGGGGGTACAGTGCAGCCCCAAAATTATGTCTCAGCTGCTGTTCGGCCTGTTGAGCTTTTCCTGGAGCGACTGGCAGCTATACCTGTGTCATTCAAGACTAGTAAGGGAGTGTGAACTTTCACACTACCAAATCCCAAACTGAAACAAGTATCAGTGGCAAGTGTATAGCACTCATCTTAGAGCCTCCAGCTTCCTTACAGGACTTTGGGCATAAGTGGTGCTAAAATAAGATTACAGCCAACCTTCCCAAAACAGGGACATAGATCAGCTCTTGGCTGCCATTTTGAGTTTTTTTTTACTTCAGCTCCAAAAGTAGCCAATATGAATGTATCTGAAAGATAAAAAGTCTTCCATTCAGTTCTAAATCCTTTTTAGACAATGAAAAGGTACCTCATCTATTCAGATGTGTAGTGTTTAGAAAAGTAGGCCTAATAAACGAGTTTACATAAAGTTAACAGTTTTCCAGTAGAATTATTGATGCAATACAGAAAAGTAAAAATACTATGTATATGCTGAAAATCACACCAGACCAAAAGGAACCCTCACCACCTTTGCCTTTGGCACGGGCCATCTAGGTGCTTTGTATCATCTCATATTCTCCAAACTTTAATGACCTTGTAGGCAAAATTCAACAGAACATTAATTTCTGATAAGAAAGACTCATTTTTGACAGTCAGTCTAAAACTGATTCTTTGCATCTTTCCATTAAGGCTGGGGAAAGAAAATCATCTCAATCAGAAATGGGTTTCAGCTAGCTAGATAACCATATGAAGAGATGTGTGAAGCAATGACTGAAAATGTAACTTCTGGGCATAATCTAAAGACGGTCTTACTGTAGACGTAGCACTGAGTGTACAGGCCAAGAGTGTGGCACTACTCCTAATTACATGAAATACGTAGAGGGAAAGGTGGAAGAAACAGGGATACCTCATCCTAGACCACGTCACCCAAGGCTCTGTCCAACCTGGCCTTGAACACTGCCAGGGATGGAGCATTCTGTATAGCTCTCCATATTCCTATAGCAACTTGTCCTTTTTCTATGGGCTAGCTATACCGGATGGAACATTCTCACAATGGCTACATTCTTCCAAAGACAAGAATAATGAGATGAAAAAAGAGAAATAAAGGGCGTGCTTAAAATCAGGAAATATATCAATTTAAAGAGGCAATGGTTTTCTACGCCTTTTCTAGTTTGATCTGTTTAAATTCGGGGATCTTACACCAATTCAACTAAACTGACCAACTCACACCTTTAGATGTAACTCTGAGTAGTGCAGGTCCAGTCGGTTCTTTGTATTTTTGGCCAGGATTCTCACTTTTTCAACAAGAATTTTCCTTTAAGGAGAAACTGAGATATTCTGCAATGAATTTAACAAAAATCTGTGTAGGATAGAGCATCATGGATTAGATTGTTTTGGTTTTTTTTAACATTCATAACCATGTTTTGTTCCTTAGATTTGGCTAGTTTTTAAATGGCCTTAGATTGAGCATTAGGAGTGGGTGTAGAAAAGCTATTTCCCTACCCACAACTAATATGGAATTTAATAATGTTAATATATTAATACAATCATTTCTATGATGAAATTTATTATAAACCTACTTCTGACTTAATAATTGCTATACCTTTTTCTGTCATATTGAAGGATCAGATTACATGCTTCTGACAAATGCAGAATGGGTCATGCTGCATTACCAATTACTTAGTTACAGCTGTACTCAAATGTCCATGAGGTTTTCAAAATGTATAAAATATGTAACAGTGGTTATTCAGATGTTTTCTACTCCCAGCAAAAAAAAAATGAAACCAAACTACCAAATAGGAAAAAGATACATATATAGTAGTGGGAAAACAGTAATCAGCTGTCCACAGATTTTAAGTTAGAAAACATGGAAAAAATATAAACCTTGAGCTGGATGTATTTTTCTAGATTGACTCCAAATCATTACTTTTTGCTACACTTTAAAAGCTGATATGCAGTATTCTGAAAGAAGTAGCGTAGTGAATAAAATTCTTAAATGAAATAAGAAGGACATTATTAGTTTTGATGCAATTTGCTATACAAAGAAGATTCACAACATTCAGTATTTTATAATCAAGGGAAAGTGATAGTTGCATTTTCCATACAGTAGCCCAAAAACCCTTCTTTACTCTTAGTAAACTAGTAGAATTGCAATATAAGCTTTGATGATGAATCATAGAATCATAGAACAGTTAGGGCTGGAAAGGACCTTAAGATCTTCCAGTTCCAACCCCCCTGCCATGGGCAGGGACACCTCTCACTAAACCATATCAGCCATGGCTCTGTCCAACCTGGCCTTGAACACCGCCAGGGATGGAACATTTGCAACTTCCCTGGGCAACCCATTCCAGTGCCTCACCACCCTTACATTAAAGAAATTCTTCCTCATATCCAATCTAAACTTCCCCTGTTTAAGTTTGAATCCATTGCCCCTTGTCCTATCCCTTGGTGTTTAAATAAAATCAGAGTTTCATTGTGTGGAGTTTCTTAGCTGGGTATAATATTTAATGTACTTTATATGAAGAAGTCATTCAGTAAGTCCTCCTTCTCTATATTCTTTGTCACAAGGGCACCCGCCTTATCCAGCAGTGGGCCCACATTTTCCATAGTCTTCCTTTTGTTATTGATATTCTTGAAGAAGTCTTTCTTTTTCTTCTTGATATTCCTTGCCAGATTTAATTCCAAAATAGTCTTTGTTGCATTCTTGCATACTGTTTCTGTATTCCTCCCAAGTGGCCTGTTACTTTTTCTACATTCTGTAAACTTCCTTCTGGTGTTTGAGTTGTGCCAGATCCATACAAGTATCCTTTCTGCTTTGTTTGATTTCTTACTAATAGGGGTGCATTGATCTTAAACTTGGAGGAAATGATGCTTGAATATCAACCAGCTCTCTTGGACCCCCCTTGCGTTCTAGAGCCATAACCCATGGGATTCCTCCACATAGGTCCTTGAAAGTTAGTTCTAATTATTCAGTCTGATAGACTCTTATGCAGATTCCTTCTCATTCTTTCTTTCTGGGAAGAAAATACTCAACCCTGTCCCAAAACATTATCTAATAAAAGTTTAAAGTCACCCAAATTAGAGGTAATTCAAAGTGTGAGAAGGAAGTAATTAGAGAAACTTAAACTTTTATAAACATTACTTGCTACAGATTCTCCTGTTCTTTATGGTGAGGAATAGGGTGTACTGGGTTCCCAGTTGCTACTGCTTAATATTTGCTTTTCCCTCTGAATTGGCGACATGGGTCTTTTTCAGGACAGTTTTCTGAGCTAAGTGGTCCAGCAATGAGACTTGATGTGGCTGTGGTTATCTGCTCATTTGTCAGCTGTACCTGGATGTTTTGTTGGAGTGCATGTGTAATGTTCTTCTTCTTATGTTTCAGTCAAACAATGTGTATGTGGTAACAACACTGTACTACAGATGGTCACATGCATTCTAAAACTTAGTACATATTATGGATAAAATTATCATCTGGATTTCATCATGCAAGTCAGTCAAAAGGAAAGGATGAGTAATTTTGGTGGATGTTAAATCCATGCTATTACTTATGTATAAGTCACTTTTTTAATTTTCTGAAAAGGTAGAAAACTGCAAAGAGTAACAGAATTTCATACACATTATAGGACAAGAAGTAATGGGTTCAAACTTAAACAGGGGAAGTTTAGATTGGATATGAGGAAGAAATTCTTTAATGTAAGGGGGGATGAGTCACTGGAATGGGTTGCCCAGGGAAGTGGTGAATGCTCCATCGCTGGTGGTGTTCAAGGCCGTGTTGGAAATAGCCTTGGGTGATATGGTTTAGTGAGAGGTGTCCTTGCCCGTGGCAGGGGGGTTGGAACTGAATGATCTTAAGGTCCTTTCCACCCCTAACTATTCTATGATTCTATGATTCTGTAATTGTCAAATCTTTGTAAGACTTTTTAGCATGAAAAGAAAATCAGAGGACATTTGAATTGATTTTAGTGATATACATATATAGGGACTTGTCCTCTTTATTAATAAAAGAAGTTTCGCATGGAAGTTCAGTCTGTGTTGATTGTTTTGACTATCAAGCACAGAAGAAGCACAGATAGACTCACATCTGTTGATACATCATAAGTATCTTCCTGAATGGCATTTATTGCTTTTATATGAGACCATCAGTTTAACTGAAATTATGTCAGTAGTTGCTGCAACAAATAAAATTATACCACAAGGATATGGAGCTAACATCACTTTTTCCTAATCTGATATCTTAATTAAGACTGCTAATATAAGGGTAGCATTTGCGTACTGGTTTGTACAATCAAACCACCCTAATTGTGACAGGAATTACATATCTTGGCTTTCACAGGAGAGGTTTTCTTCTGGACTTACACCTATTTTCCAGTTAATTATCTGAATCAGAGATTACAAGAACAAGGAAATCTTTAAAAACTATGACTAACCACGATTAGATTTCAGCTGCGTTCCTTTAAGTTTGCCATCAGATTGTATTGCCCTGTGGGAACAATTTAAAAAGCTGTAAACACAAAGAAAACAGGACAGAGTGTTGGCTGCAGTCAAGCAGGGTATTCATTAGGGATTGCCTCAAGTCCCACAGAATATCCTGTCTTTTCAGAATACCTTTTTGGGCAGCAGGGTGAGTTTTTAGTATCAAACATATGAAAGAGGACTGAAGAAAATACAGTAGGAATCCATGCTCTCTCTTCTGAGTTTGCCTGGTCACCCAGTCCCTTTGGACCATCACAGAGAAAGGAAGTAGGTCAAGGGAACCACAGGGTGGTGCTGATAATTCATGCCTGATACTTGCAGCATTTGATTCTTTTGGAGGCTGTCTTCTCTCAGCATTGGCTAAATCAGAGCTGTTTTGTTAATCATAACAGCACTAATTTCCTTTCATGCTGATAGCTGCATGGTGGTTTTGCTGCTGTCACTCCACAGTAATGAAATGTCATTGCAGGTGGTACAAAATGTGGCAAAGTTAAACAGTTGGGAGCAAACGGTCTTCTCAGTTACAGCAATTCGATGGCATGGATTAATTTGAGAGGAGATGCCTCCATTTTCTCAGGAAGATTCCCTTTTGCTCGTATTCAAAGGGTGTTGCGTAGTCTGTTAATTCTTACCAGCTCGGTCTTTCTGTGGTGGCTATGATAGAATTTGTTCCATGCTCGGCTTATCATTTCCTGCTAACATGCCCTTTTCCAGTCACTGAAACCCTCTTCAAAGGAGATGAAAGCCACCCAGTCTGATGAGGCAGCCTGGGCCAGCTGTACTCTGGGAGCGAGTGAGAGAACATGCTTTGCACCCCCTACCTCTTTCCTTCCTTATGGAAGTGAAAGGAGCACAGGAAGAGCTATACACTGAGTCACAGCTACATCCCAGATTATCTTTTGTGTGCTAGAGCCCATATCTGCACCGAGTCCAACAGCTCCTTTCAGCACTTGGAGGGTAATTTCAGCTAACAGATGAATTCAAGGCAACCACAATCTGCTTGTAGAAAACTGGATCCCAGAAAGAAAATATAAAGAAAAGAGGAAAAAAAAAAAAAAAAGGAAGAAAAAATAAAAAAAAGAAGGGAGAAAATGGAAAAATAAATAAATAAAGCGTGTGTTGAAAAACAACAATTATTATCCTAATAGTAATTGTCTCATCTCAAGTTATTTCCCAAGGTATTTAATTTCTGAAGTAGTCATTCATACGGCAAGCAATGTCTTAGGGGAGAAATTCTCTTCACTACTTTTATCAAAGTCACCACAGCCCAGAGTTATTTCAATTGAATTTCAAGTGCTTGTTCATCATGGCAGCTGTGGGAATAATACACCAGGGGACTCCATTTCCTCAACACTATGCTCAGTAGCTTCTGATCAGAGAGAATGTGCTTCTAATGGTGCTGCAGAAGCCTCCTGGGCTGTTTTATGGAGCCATTGCACTCAATCTGAGCTCAGAAATATATTGCTCTCTTGCAAAGCAAATAAAACCAGGAAAAGCTTATAGTGAAACAATATATCTTTTTTTCCAATCTTCTATGCAGATCAATACCAACAGTCCAAGTTGACTGAATGTTGTAATTCTTTGCCCAGTTCAGATCAAAACTGTAAAAACTAATGCACTCAGTCATCCAATCCTGCTTTAAATGTCAAACTTTCTTCTCTCGTAATGCATTAATTAATTGCACAGTCTGGTTGGTAGATAGGAACCATCATTTACATTCCCATTTGCAAAATGTGTGAAAGCTTGTTAGATAAATTCATATCTGATAACTTCTTTGGATTTTCATTTTGGTGGTTCACTTTCTATATGCTTATGTCATAGTTTATAATGGCCTTTGGAAATGCATCCTGCACAGTAGCTGGGGTCTATATTATTGTAGAAGCATTACCGGATGTTCCACATAAGCTAGTAAGTATGTCCTTAAAATACTGGTGAAGAGAAAACCAAAAAATAGCCATAGGCATGCTTGAGATGTGTCCTGCTTCCTCCAAAATGTTTCCATTAAAAATCTTAGTTAAAAGCCCATATTAAAAGCTTTCAGGAACAAATGTGCCTTATGTGGCCCCCTGAAGCCTGATGAAGCACCCACTAGAGTGATTTGTGATCAGGGATGCTCAAGCACCACAGTGTATGTTAATTGCCACCATGGCTAAGTCTCTTCCTCTTGCTTTTTTCATGGTGAACATTTTATGGGCAATGAACCACAGGAAATAACTACTGCTGATTATAATGAAAATGCTGAAAACTTAAATTATGGCATCAGGCAGGAACAGTGCTGATGTAATTACTATGTTAATGATCAAATAATATTTAAGTACTCCTGTGTGATTCTGTAGTATTTTTTAGTACATGTCTCTAATGTCCTGCAGAAGGTTTAAGAGCTGTCACCATCCTCCTGCTGGGTTCCCATGCAGAGAGTTTGATAGTTGCCGCTAGGCCCAGTTAGGTCTCACAGTGGGGACCAGGACTCTTGTTGCTACTCTGCTCTTCTTCTTACACATTTTGTTGAGGAGTTGCCCATAATCACCTCTAAGAGCCCCTTTGATCCTGCTGTTAGGGGTCTAAAGATGCACCAGCGCTGTGATTAGGTTAGGATTTTTATAGGAGACTGAAAGTCTCTTCCTATTCCCTTCTCAGCCCTTTTATACTGAAGGCAGAACTAGGAGACAAAAGGCAAGGAATCAGCAAGACCCCTTTTGCAAAGGAAACATGGCATTCACAGACTTGTGAACTCTTTCTATGCTATATGCTATTCTTGACACATTGCTTGGAAACTAGCAGCTGATAATTTTTAATGTAGAATATTAATGTGTCTAGATACTTTCAGGGAGAAGAAAATAGAATGCAACTGTGATTCAAGTCTGACAGCTGATTCCCCACCGCACCTTCCATAGAGCTGCCTTAATAGCAATTGCCCTTCACCTAGCTGACAACTTTGAGCTGTAGGCGAATAATTATTTACTGGGAAAGCAAGTGTTTTAATGTTATTTCTAAAAACTAACTTTTTTATTCCAAGCCATTTCTGAAGGCAAGAGGCTGCAGATGTTGTGTTTCTTGGTCCTGGGTTTTTTTCTGCTTTTCAGTTTTTATTTAAAGTCCTCTCCAGGCCTAGTGATACAGTAATAGGATTGCGAATCCCAAGAGTGAATCTACAATTAGATCACAAGTTAAGGAAATTTGCCTTTAAATCAATGCTGTAAAGTCCTAGACCTGATTTTATTTTTACTTTATTTTATTTTTTATTGCTGATGACCTGTGATAGATCCAGAACTTCTGTGCTAAAGTCACCGAAGCTGCTGGACCACACTGATGGTGAGTAAGAACCTCCTGCACTAGTCACACCTTCTGATACCACTGGACACTACCAGTGCTTTTGCATTAGATCACCAGCACAGAAAATGGCCTGTATGGTATTATTTACCTAGAAAAAGTAACCCTGAAATTTCCACTTGTGATATTTAATCCTTTGTGTGTTTCTTTGTATTGTGACTATTCTACCAGGAGAAACTGTGTGAGTCAGAAATCTCATGTATGGAGCTGAGAGTGGTGCTGGTCACTTGCAGGCTTGCTGCAGAGGTGGTGGTCCAGGCCAGCTCTTCCTGGCTTCTACATCAGTGTTCCCCACACAAGTTGTGCTTCTCAAGGCTTGTGAAGCCATCCACATCTTGGCTTGCTGTGACTGTCTCTACAAGAACTGAAAGTAAAGTATGAGCATTGTGACATATTATTGCTTTTCTCTTCAAAAGGAGTAACCCACAGCCCTACCAATGAACCCTGATATTTGGCAAAGCCTGATACCCTGACTCCGGTGGAGCAATAGGAACACAGGACAAAATAGCAATCGTACTCCAGCAGGAAAAAACAGATGGACGCAAAAAAGAGAGCATGGAGCAAAGTGAAACAAGGAAACTGTTTGTGAAAGAGGCAGCAATCTCAGAGCTTTCTTTAGTTGTTACTTACACAAAGCTGACAGCATGACAGGAGCTCTTAAGGAACAAGCCAAAAGTCTGTCCCTCAGTGGAGCAGTCTAGGGAGGTTTATGGCTAATTAACATTAACTGGGAGTACTTTTTGTGAGCTGCCCTGCTCTTCCTTGTCTGCAACAATTCTGTCCCTGTGTGGTACAACCACAGCATACTGACCTTGGAGGAACTTGAACACAACTTGAACTCTGAACAAGGATGACTGAGACCTCCTGCCCATAAAAAATAAGAAACAGAAGGCAGAGAAGAAAAGGTGAAAGGATTATATGAGTCAGAAAGATCTATAAGATTAACACCAATGTCAAAAAGAAAGAATAATAATAATATGTAGGCTTGAAGATTAAGAGTGAAGAGAGGTTAACTGAGCAGTTTAGGGGCTTAGCGAGAAGAGAATCTAGCAGGTTTTCTTAATGCCTTGTGTCTGTAAAAGACTCTAAAACCTGTACTTCAGCAGTTCAGCAAGGATAGCTGTTATGTGCCTAAGCTATAGGGCAGAGAATAAAAAAACATCCAGGATCTTGCCAGTCATTTGGCATGCCACATTACCCACCAAAGATGCCTTCTCTCTTGAGTGATATGCACTGCTTATCTGTCTTCTGCAGACCATTGGAAGCACATGATGGAGGAACAAGTATCCGCAAAACCCACCAGACTAAACCAATAAACTTGTGATATTTTCTTACAGGCAAGTAGAAGTAGTTTGAGGACAAATATTTGAAGATGCTAAATGGTGACCTGAATTAGTTTTGCTGAAGATAGTGATAAGTATCTTTATTTCTCTAATAACAGACAACTACATGGCCAACTGTTTGGCCAATACTACTTTTAGCATGAATAGATGCTTTTCCGTCGTGGTTTAAGCCCAGCTGTAACTCACGTAGTTCACTTGCTCACTCCCCCCTCTTTATTCTCCCCCGCTCCAGGAGGGATGGGAATGAGAATCGAAGAAATGTAACTCCAATGGGCTGAGATAAGGACAGTCCAGGAACTAAGGTGTAACACAAACCACTGCTGCTACCACCAATAGGAAGAACAAGGGAAGAAAATAAAACTGCTCACTACCCTCCAACCGATACCCAGCCTAACCGAGCAGTGATCTAACTCTTCCAGGTGACTACCCCCAGTTTATATAGTGGGCATGACGTCCTGTAGTATGGAATACCTCTTTGGTCAGTTTGGGTCAGGTGTCCTGTCTCTGCTTCCTCCTGGCTTCCCCTCCTCCC
>JANRGW010048336.1:0-11586 GCA_024733675.1 Psilopsiagon aymara
GGGGGGGGAAGCACCTCTCAGGCTTGAGGAGAGGCGGCCCCGACGTGGCGGCCCCAAGAAGGGGAAAGCTCCCGCCCAGAGCCCGCGTGAGGGGCCAGAACCGGGGCCGCGAACCGGGGCCGCTCGGATCCCCCCCCCCGGGGGTGAGGAGAGCGGCGGAGGCGCGGGGCACGGGGCAGGGAACTCTGCGGCGAAGTTCGGGTGAAAGGAGGAGGGCGGCCCCGTGCTCGGTTACCTGAAGACACAATCGTCCCGCGCGTCCCTGGCCGGGGAGCTGAGCCCGTGCTTCTTGTTGAAGAGCTTCTGGAAGAGGGTGGGCGGCATTTTGGGGCGCCGCCGCTGCCCCCGCCGCCGAGGCGCTGGGCTCCGCGCAGCGCCGTCCCCTCGCCGCGGCTAGTTCCGCCCGCCCGACTCCATTCGGTGTCACAGTCATATGACAGACATTAGTCACCCGCCGCTGCCGGGAGAGGAGAGGAGGGGCGGGGCGGGAGCCGCGGCCCGGCGGGGGGAGCCGCAGCCGCCGCCGGAGCCGAACCCGAATCCCCGCGGGGGAACCAACGCGGAGGGGTCCGCTCCTGCGGCCGCAGCTGCCCCGGGGCCGCGCCGGCGGGGGCAGGGCCGGGTGCGCCCCGAGGGGCGGTGATCACGCGGCGCTGTTGTTTTCCTTCCTCCGAGGGAAGCCGGGGGCAGACGCAGCAGAAAGGCGAGATGAGGTCAAGAGCCAGGCGCCAAGTCCTGCTCCGGACCGCCTTCCGGTCCCCCAAAGCGGGGATGCGGCGCAGGAGGGCGACTCATTGTCCAGCTCCTGCCCGCCTCCTTCCTCCCGTGTGCGTGAAGCGGTGACAGAACCAGAGCACACGCACCCCATCCACAACCTGCACAGGAGGTGTTTGCATGCAGAGAACCATCCTTGCAAACCAACCATGCAGCCAGAACGCAGCACTGGGGACATTACACCCTGCGGATGACTCCCGTGCTAAAAAGAGGGTGATAGATGTTATCAAAAGGATCCACGGATTTCTGCCAAACTCTTTATTGGTGAACACGTAAATGAAATGGAAACACTGGGTACAGCAAAGACTCCTTCAGAGTCTCACTGTTCAGATGCAACGCTACTAGAAAGTTTAATTAAGGACTAACAAAAGTGACTCATCTGCTTTCCCTAGAAACTGGAATGGAACTAAAACAACATGATGTAAGATTAAATTAAGCAGATGATTTTTAAAAGGCATAATTTACTGCGTAACATCTATCAAATGATTCCTCACAATCAACCTTCCTGTAGATAAATCTTCCTGCCTACAGACAGAGCATGAAGTTTAACTGAAGTGTCCATTCTGTACACATTGCCTTGGCCCCAAATCTCTCCCTTCAGTATTTAGAGGCAAGGAACCCCAACAAAAACACTTCCATGCCCAGTCTTTCCCCTCCACCAGCTACCACATGCACCCTATAGTGCTGCACTGTGAGAAGCAAACACCTTTCATTGTCTCCAAGCATTTAAAGTCTCCTAGAAATACACTTGAGATGACCAAACCAACAGAACAGTGTGAATGAAAAACCTCTTACAACAGGGGTGTTTTAATTTACTAAACACACTAGTGATGAACAGTACCCAGGTGGCTGCATGGACTAACTCCCTGTGAGTGATTCCATTAAAGCCATTCAGACTCCAGCATATCCAGGCTGTGCCGAGCAGCCCTGCAGATGCTGACCATGTTTCTCCCCTCAATCACTGCAAAAATAAGCTCTTCTGTGCTAGCCGTGAACCGGCTGTGACCCATAACCTTTATCCACTAACATGGATGAGCCCGTTTCCACTCTGAATGAAATCTGATGTGGTCATTCTTCAGTTTAAAACCAAACCATGGGAAAATGCCTTCCCTTGGAGGAAAGCAGAACAAGAGCAGATATTGTTGCAGCCTCAGAATGAATAAAATGTCCCTCCCTGAGGCAGGGAGCTGGCCTGGTGGGTAATTACACTTTCTCCAAGAGTCAGACAAAAGATGGCAATAAGAGGCAGCACTTTCACAATTGAATGGAAGGACAAGGGAGACTGTGGTTCATGATATTTCTGTCCTCCTGTACAGCCTCATCACATTAAGAGAAACAAAAGCGTAACTCAGCAGTACCAACTCCCCAGGTACAGGCTGCATTTTCCTCTCATACTCTCCCAATTAGTTTGTCAGTATTAGTCTGTTTCTTGTAAAGAAACTACAAAATGGTTTAGGGCAAAAGAAGGGGGTTTTCCTGGGACTGCTGCAATACCCCTGCAATGAAACAGCCCTTTTATTCTGGACCATCCTTTACTTGAACAATCATCACAACCACAACTTACCAGATACATAACTTGCAATTTTGCTTAAAGCTACATGAAGGAGCTCACCTCTGCCTCCCAGGGGCCCTAGATTCTTGCATAAATACCCATGGCTCAGTGCTTGTAAGAACAAGGCTATTGATACTGAGAAGCAAACCCCAGAGGACTCCAAGGAGTTATTGGCAGAACTCACTCTGTTAATGCTGAAAGGAAAAACAATGTAATGGCATCGTTTTTAACCTTAAGCCATACAGTATGTTTATACAATACTTGCTCATAAACTAATCTAGCAGCATTTATGGCACTTCCTTCTAGCCCAGAGTAATGGGAAAAGGATCAGTGTTTGAACTATCACAGGTATTTTCCAATGTAGTCAAAGTAATTAAAGCTGTGTATTTCATACACCTGCTTGGCATGCTCTTTCTGGAAATACAGAACTGCTTTCCAGGGCATGAATACTCTGGGCAGGAATACTGAGAAACAGACTTTGAGAGGCTTGGAAAGCCATGATATCATGTGAAAACCCTGAAAAACTTCCTTTATGCACACAAAAGAGTCTGACTAAGGGGTGTTGTGGTGAGAATGCTGCCAGGATCAAGATTACTTTAGGCTACAGTGAATTCAAGTGGAAAGAAACTGTGCTGGTCAGTGTTTTAGAGGCATTCAGCACACTGCTGAAGAACAACATTCATGGATTAAGCATCCAGGAGCTGAACTGGAAGCACTGGAAACCCAACCTAGGTGCCACACAGCCTGAAACAGTAACCTGAAAATCCAGAGTGCCAATATGCACCTCTTGAGATGGTTCAGGTACAAAAAGGGTGTTTCTACCCTTTTTGTAAGGCACCTACTTCCTCTGCACAAATCTGAAGCCACTAGAAGAAATAGTGACTGAGATGGGCGGTACTACAATATAACCACGATGAAACGGGAAGGACTCCAGTATGACAGTGGATATGTCTAGAACAGCAACAGAGCGAGAGGCAAAATTAATTCCATGAATACAATGCGTTCTGCTCCTCCCGAGTCACACGTTTGTAAAATCTCAATGAACCTAAGAATGATCTTTATGGAGTTCCTTACAGAACAATGCCCAGAATAAGATGTAGCTGCTTGTACAAAATCATTTAATATGAAGTACCTGAGTCAGGTATTTACAAGCTTATTGCAAAGCATTCTACTAAATCCAAACAGTGTATATGGCCAAGAAAATAGGGCCATTAATTACCAATTTGTAGTTGTGTTTCACCTCCTTCCACAGCAGCAGACAATGATTTCTTCCGTTGACTCCTGCTGAAACCCAGAAGCCTCATTTGCGTTTACAGTAGATCCAGTTTTTGGTACTTGTAATAATATCTGGGGGGGGGGGGAGGAGGAAAGGTGGCAAGTTAAACACTATCAGAAAGGGACACATTCTGGATTGTAAGAGCAAGCTGGTTGGACAAGCTGGTTGGGTGTTCAACAGACTTCTCAGCTCTCATTTGTCCAGAGGAATCTGAATCTTGTAGGTCAATTACCAGTGAGAACAATGGTTTTGAGTATATGTACTCTCTTAATGGAAAAGAGCATCATCCAAAAGGCCCCTTGAGCAGATCTCCAGCATAAAAACCCCACCATCACCTTTCTGCAGTCTAATTCCCAATTCCCAGACTCCTCTAGAAAAGTACTGACAACCCCAAACTTGTTCTGGCACCACCACCTGCCGATTTCCAACATCCACTTGCCTATCAAGTACAACCTACGTTCTGTATTAGCACAATTCACTTGGGCACATGGGTTAACACCCTTGATCCACGATCTGTACAGAAGCATCAGACAATTGCCTTTAATACAAACACACACTTAAAAGCACTTCCCTGCCTTCTAGATGCTGTATATAACTCAATCTGTAACGAAGTGGGAGAGTATCTGGACCTGAAAGATGCAATTCCATCAAAAATTTGTGTATATTCAGTATGTTTCAAAGCTATTATACCTATACAGCACCACTTCATTAAATTAAAGCAGCATAAATGACAAATACAACTTGCAGGAAACTTGCAGACATTGTTCGAGAACTACTTTAAGCTTAGGCAGACATATGCCATCCAGTGGCACACCGAGAAACTTCAAGAGAGATCAGGGGATTTTACCTCCGGTTAGCAGGGAGATAGCCCGGTTCAGAGTTCTCATTTCTGTTTAATGAAAATCTAGGAAGTGAAGAAAGGAGCTTCCCCTCTGTTAAGGGTCCCAGGGGGAAAGAACAGAAACCTTTTGAGAGAAACTGATACTCTCCAAAGAAAAATATACCCCATTACTTGAACAACTTTCAGGGGGAAAAATACTGGGTGCTAAAGCATTTAGCTGAGCAAGATATGAAACACACCAAGGGCTGAAAGCTCAAGTCAGACATATTCACCCTAAAAATAAGGCACAGGATAATAACTTATGAAACAAGCTGTTATCTTCTCTAGGGATTCACCATACCAGCAGTGAAGCTCAAAGCTGTGCTTAAGAATAACTTGAAGAGGTGCAGATATTCCCAAAGTTATCTAGCGGGACATCCTGGCCTTAATCTAGCTGATAAGACAGGCAGATTGTATGAATTCCTACACTAAAGATCCTTGGAGGAGAGAACATCAGTGTAGTTTGTTAGGGAAACACTGCTGCATGAGAGCAAGTCAGAAACTGGAAGTTTTCAGTGTCTTTTACTCTGTGATTTCCCAAATATTCAAACTTGAAAACAACCCACCCAACCTTTAAACACTCAAATAGCCAGTGAGCACTGGTGACCTGTTTCTGTATGCTGTTACCTTCAGGCACTCCTTCGGGAAGGGAAAATGCTTTCGAGCTAACTGGGACTTGGCAAAGCCTGGGAGGCCTCCGGCATGGTGAAGTTCTGACAATGGAGCAGATTTCTCGTCTGGCACACAAAGGCTGAAAAGATAAATGATATTTCAGTCACACTGCTATTTCCACTGAAGAAATACTCTTTGAGCTTTCTTTAGGGAAATTAAGAGATGACATGCAGAAGGCTGTTTGGTTTTAATCAATAAAAAGAAGCATCAGGGTGCACACTCACATCTAGCTCTGCAGGCTGAGCACAACCAAGATTCTTTACAACTTTATTTTCCTCTTTGTTCAGCAAACTCCTGGAACTCCTTTGCTAAATAAAAACAGAAGAATTCAGTGTTAGTTTCAAACTCTCTGCAGTTTTAGTCCTACAGCATTCCCCATGTACATAATACGATGTATAACAACTCCATTTAGAATTGCTAACAGTTCTTGGGCTTCATTTCCCAATTCCCGGCATTCACTTAAGCTCTCCAAACTGAGTTTACTGCAGCACAGAACACATACTCTTTGGGTCCCCTTCACAACTAGGGAATAAAGCATCTCCTACTACTTCTCATATCTGATTTTTGTGATGATTCACAACTCTCACTTCCATGTTGTGCCTTTGCTCATGAGCAGAGCACAGTGGGGACACTTACCACCACAGCATCTGCCTGTTTGGCTGGCAGTCCTTCTCCAGTCAGCCCTGCTGATCTGGCTGACGTATTTCCTGGCACATCAACCTGAGTGAACAATGCTGCAGCTTCTTCTAATGTGTTAGTTTTCTCTTGCTTCTTACACTTCAGCCTTTTGGGTTTAGCAGTTTGAGCATTAGGCTAAAGCGTGAAACAATTACATCTTGTGTTAGAAAGTGAATCTCTGTGGTCTGGTAAGCACTGATAAAGACAGTTCCACTCATCTTCAAGCTCTACACAACTGATTCAGTACCACTGACACAATCAGTCTGATGGACAGTGAGTTCAGGGGCACCCATGACTATTACTGCTATCCAGAAGTAAAGGCAAGCTACATGCTCACTCTCTGCAGGGCACCCCTTTCCAGGGAACTGCTACACTTCCAGGTGGACTTTCCACCTCTACAGGGAAGGAGCAAGTCACCTGTGCCACAACCTAGCTGATTTATTAAGGATCTTTCACCTTTCTTTCCGTTCCTAACGGTGAAGGACAGCGCATACCAGTTTTTAGGACCGGAGTTCTCTCTCTTGCAGCTGTAATTCTACAGACTTTTTTCCCTGTGATAGATTTCCAAAAAATGAATTAACTTTGAGACAAAGACCACAGCTACTCCAACATGTATCTTACGAGATGGGTTTCAAAGAGGGATCATTCCAAAGCCACCCATGTAAACACACTTTCTCCCTTCAATATAATCCTCATCTCCCTCTCCCTGCCAACAGAGTTGCTTTACTCCTCTCCCCTTCCTTGAGGGTACAAGGGTGCTTCTCAATCCTGTGTTCAGCTGGCTACTTACTGCTGGACACACGTACTGTGGAAGCAGAGGAGCTACATAATCATAGCAGCCTGTGCCAGTGGCAACTTCAGCTGCTATTACAGTCCAGATTAAGCAGGGACAAATTACGTGGTACCTGGGCCACAGCCAGAATTGCATCAGTCACAGTTCTGAACTGTAGTTACATGAGGGACTCCTAACACTATTTGTGAAGCTGAATTAAGTTCAAGTAAGAAGCACGATACAGTTCTGATCCTGGATAAGTTAAATAAGAAATGTTAATTTTCATTGAGCATCACAAGTGATTCAATGGAAAAAACACAGAGTTTGGAGCTTCTTTTGTTCTTTGGTTAACGCATTAATTAGAGCCAAGTCTTATTTACAGGAAAGATTTTCAATTCACACCCTCCCTTTCTAGACTCAACTGAGCTCAGCCTGTGCCAAGGGCACAAATGACCCAGTGGAAGTCTGCTCCGGGTATTTTACTATCATTTAAGTTTGGGTAGAATATTCTGTTGTCTCACAGCTAGTACAACTGCTTCAGGTCACATTTTACCTGCCAGAGTAGTTGAAACAGTCAGTGCTGAAGAGCTGAATTGGAAATTTGGTGGTCCCTTCCTAGGAGAGGAGGAAGAAAAAGAAAGTCAGCAACTAATCAGAGTGAATATTAACATTCAGAAAAAAACAATGTGTAAGGAAATCATTGGAAAACACAGCCTGAAAAGGGATAAAGCTTATTTGTAAAAATATTGTTATTGAGGTGACCTTCATCACACTTTACAGTTATTTGATAGTTTATCAAGTCATACAGCTTATTCTGAAGACACTTGGTATTTGAGACACATTCACTAAAGTACTCAGCACTGAAGCACATTAGGACAGAACACATTTAAGGAAGATGCAGGGGAAAATCATGAATTCAGACTGAATTGCATAGAGATCTGTAACATTAAGATTTGTATAAATGTGTTAGGAATGGAAATGTTTGTATGTAAGACTGGAAGCAGCAATACAAGGATTACAAGAAATGATACTGTTGCTATAAAAACCACTCAGGTTTTAGTATCAGGACCTGAAGGCAGCACTGTGACAAGGCCAAGTGTAGAAGACCCTTCACTGTGATAAAACCACACCACAGATGACTTGTCAACAGGAAACCTGGCATCCTAACAAGAGGAGGGTGGCAACAGGGTCACAGCTATCGCATACACCATATTCTGCTTCTGGTAGATATGTGCTCTGAATAAAAAACCTGAGAGCAGGCAGCAACCTGGCCCAAGGTTAATGAAGACTGAAGTCAGGCAAGATTCTGGAGCAAAGAACAGAAAATCTGTGCCCAAAACCTAATTTTGTCCTGGGCAAGCACAGAACACCAGAGACTTAACAAGAACCTCACAATAGGTACCCTTCATACGCTGTACTGCATGGGCAATCCTGGCAGACCTGGGGACACACATCTTGCTGCCTGTGACTGAATAAATCTGACAGCAGAAGAACAAAGATATAAAAGCAACTTATCTGGGGATTCTGTAAATAAACATCATTTTCCCTCCCATAAAATCTTCCACTGAGTTTTCTTACACTGATTTCCCTACACCTGCAAGACCAAAACGAAAGCTTCCAAGGTAAACTCTTACCTGGCTTAATGCACTGATTTCAAAGTTAGTGAGGACATAGGTAGATAAAACTAAACAAAACTCTTTGTAGGATCAGAGGCTTATTCATATTGGCCTTTCTCTGAAACAGCATTCAAAAGAGGAAAACCTGAACATTGCGGTGCATTAAAGAGCCTGTTTTGCAGATTACCTTCTAGTGCACTGGCCTTGAAAATCCTCTGGTACAGGTTCTACAAAAACACAAAAGCTAGACTTTAAAAGCAGAGCAAAGCAGACAATGTTTTAGCATACACTGAATAGCAAAGCCAAATACGAGAAGGAAACACAGACCACTAACAGGGAGCTGGTCCCTAGTTTGCAGACATGCCTCAAATGATCATTACATATTAAATACAGGTTCCTTGCACTGGAGTGAGATTTGTTTAGGTATATATTCTGAAGCACTGTAGAAAAGAATTACCTAATATTGCTGACAGATTTGAGATATGTGGCATCTTATCTATGGCCACTGCGTTGCTGGAGTCCAGGAGAGTAGAGTTTCTGTACTTGCGGAAGTCCTCCGTGTGAAAATGACTCCTTTCTGGACACAAAAGATGTAAGTGCAAGCTTCTCATGTTGAAGTTCATCGAGTTATTAATTTAGAGGTGTTTGACTCTAAGCAGATTTTGCTGGTCACCCTCAATGAGCAGCTGGTGTCAACAGTGACTACTTAAAGCTTATAGTGTGCTTCAAATTACACCTCATGCACACCAGATTGGAGGACCAGGTATACACATTCCATCCCATGTTAAGCAAAGGTTGGCTTATAGCAAAGATCTGACCTGGCAAGTCACACTAGGAGAGGCCATTACTGTTTCTATTGTAGGCAGTCCCCCCACATCATTTTGTACATCAAATAAAGCTCAAAGAACCAGAAGTCTCACCTGAATCATCCTCTCTGAATATTTCAGGGGACAGGCAATTGTTCAGGTTGTTGCTAGCACCTATGTTACAACCTACAGTTGAATCTCCATCTAAACACTCTAGGAGATAGGTTGTAACACCTGTGGGAAGAGTCATTCCTGTACCTAGAGACAGACAGAACAGGCTGCTATCAAAAAAAGAACAAGTACCATCTTGTACAAACCACCAAGATATCCTCATGCAAGTTTCATTCCTGTAATGACACTGTCAAGTCAGTTTCTTATACTCATTCATAATACAGTTGAAGAAACAAATAAAGGGCATCCTGAAGCCAAACTGACACTGCCATAAGCTAACAAGAAGACACCTTCCTTGGGCAGAGCTCACTAGAAATACCTGAAGAATTTAACTTCTGATTAGGTAACTCTATTTTCAGAAGGACAAACTCTTTAGGCATAAGCTTTTAAAAGGGCAGGTTTGAGTAAATTAAAGAAGTCATGGCCACAAGTAGTTCTGTCAATATAAAACCAGGATCATGTGCTTTCCAGCAGGCTGGGCTCAAGTCTTGTGAGCTTCCCATCCTGCATGTGCTGCCTACAGTCAATTTATGTCTCTGCCCATGGCAGGGGGGTTGAAACTGGAGGAGCTTTAAGGTCCTTTTGAACCCAAACCATTCTGTGATTCTAAGCTACATGCCACAACAAGAAGCAGAAGTCGAGCCAGTGGTCTCAAAACCTTTACTTTGCAATATCACACAGTTAGAACCAGTGCAGGAACAGCACATCAATGCTTTTATAGATATAGAATTAAAAATATATAAAAAATGTCACCTTTAGCTTTATACAGATATAAAAATCTATTTAATAATACAATGCATTGCCATTACACTCACTTGAAGTCACATCAGCATTTTCCAAATTGTCTTTACTTCCATTGTTGCTCATCAGGGACTCCTAAAATTAAATAACCAATGTAAATAACCAGTGGGCTCCAAATAAAAGCCAATGTTTTGAAGAAAACAGTAGTTTTACAGCACTATCACTTGAGCCTTTTGCTGTAGCAGATTTCAATTCAAACACACCTAGCGAACTATTTTCCTGCCACTGCAGGATTGACTCTCCTGTAACAGCTCCACTCAGTCACCTTACTTTGTTCCAGTTTTACTAACACGAGGAAGAGCACAACAGTAGCTTGCCAAAGGTCTGTGTCTGATCTAGAAGAGAGCAGTTCCCTGGAATCACATTCTAATGAGGTATCCGCCACACAACACAATTGCTACAGCTTCTCCTCGTTAAGGATTATTAGTTTTGTGTTTCCCCATGTTACCAATAGCTCCAACCACTTTTATTCTGGCCAAAGACACAGGCAAATATCACCAAGATGCAGGACCAAGTTCAGCCTGAAACCTTCATCACACACACATATAATTAATCTCTACTTGATGAGAAAAAGAATTTAACATGTCACATGTCTTTGATTTATTCTCCATAAGTTGCTAGCAGATAAGAGCAAGGCAGCACACTTACCTTCAGCTGTACATTGCTTTCTTCAACTGCCTCTTCTCTTTCATCCAGGTCTGCTGTTCCTTTGACATTCACTTGATTGCTGCAGGTGAAGGACAGAGCTAAGCTCAATACACAGAGCTACGCTACAGAAACTACAACATCATTTTAGGAGGTGCAACAGTCCGAAAATCCTCAGTTTACTGCGAATTCTCACTCCCACAGACCTCTCTTGCAGGCAAAGCAATGCAAACACTGTTACGTTAATAATGGTGCTAATGGTGTTAATAATGGTGTTAATAATGGTGCGTTAGAATGAGCTCCAACAGACCTTGGGTTGTGCAAATCTCTCACTTGGGTGACTTCGAGGTTTTCTGTAATTCTGGGGAGGGTTTTCACACGGGGCTTTCTCTTCAGGTCTAGAGAAGAGTTAAGTATTAAATTCAGTAATTTTAGTTGAGAATGATTTCTTATAGGGCACCTTTTGCTGTTCCCCCCCTTCCATGCCCATCACAGTTTTCGACCCTATATCACAAGCATTATAAAGGGTGAATTTGTGTTACTTTGACCCAAGCTTTTTTCCAGCAGTGTATCAGCAAGGCGAAACAAACCCAAACCAACAACCAGGCTTCAAAAAATAGTTCAGGCGGTTTAGAAACCTGCTGATGGAAAGGAAAGAAAAGCACAAGCACCTTGAAAGCGACCTTTATAAAACCGCTTTTCATTACTAACAGCTAAGCAGAGGAAACAGTCCCGTTTCCTGCTCCTGCGTTCTCCACGCCGCAAAGGACCCGCAAAGGACGGATCTCAACCAACCTCCTTCCCAACCTCGTCCAGGAGCAGCTGGGATGACACAATGGAATGCCGAAGCAACATAACACTGCTATTGACATGCACCTTCCCCAGAGGAAGGCTTAATGCGCCCAGCGTTCCCACCCACCCCCCAGAGCGCCCCGAACCCACC